>JALLOT010000236.1:0-23259 GCA_036939595.1 Thalassiosira livingstoniorum | reverse complement strand
TTGGGCCAAACTTTGGTGCTTATGTCATGAGCCTATTAGCCTGGATAAAAGAATACTGTAATAAAAACTAGGCCATCAAATATGGGACAACATGGTTAACATGCAAATTATTACCATTTTGATGATGGGGAGCTTTGGAATCTTGATAATGCAAAAACAATTGCTTTTTTCTATTTTGAAGAGTATGATTATCATTGGGACAACACAATGCACAAACAGGCCAAAAAATGGGGCTGTGGTACCATTTCAACCACTGTCTTGGTGTTGATGATATGTGTGACAGTTGGTAGGAAGTAGAGAGTATGAGGAGTTGATTTTTAATGTGTCTTGCCCCTATGGTATTGATGGCTGTGGCTATGGTAACAGGTTCAATTTGACAGCTGATCTGCAAGCTATGTGCTTTGTGTTGAAGACAAAATACAATCTAAGGACGGGTGATACCATTTCAAGCAACTATTGCACTGATGTTTGTCATATGATGGACGTCTTGTTTGAGGAGATCATCAATATGGTTGTAGTAGAGAAGCTGTGAATAGCATTGTTCTAAATTTCAGGCTGATTTTATTTGAGGAATGGAAAGAAAATTGTGATGGTACCTATTCAGAAAGCACTGAGGAAGAAAATAGTAGGGAGGAGGGTACTAGTAGAAGGTGGTAATTTTAAGTCTTTATGAGTCCATTTTATTTTCACTGCAATGAATTATTTTACTATCTTTTCAGAATTAAGTTGTGGTGTTCTATCCAAATCCACCCTTGACTTATATACCTTGGCTCTTTGGGTGGTGTTGCATTGAGATTGATCATTTTTGAGTGCATGGTGAATGCTGTACAAAACCCCCTTCTCCATATTGTGCATTGTAGCTACATTGTGATGCCAATGACAGGTTTCTATCCTCATCAATTGGAGTTTTTAGATCAACCATTGAAGGTATTGATGCAGGTTTGGAGTTGAAAGTAGGTCATGGTGTTGAAGCTGCTGCCACTGCACAAATTACTCTGCTAGAAATCAGTTGTACTGCTAAGTTGTTCCCACTCAATGAAGTGGCACAATAATCATCACTCAAGTTGGTGTAGTGTGGCTGTAGATTGTCCATTATTCCAAGAGCAGGAGCATCCAAATCAATCACAGCACAAGCCCCACCAGAATTACTCTCTTCACCACCACCATTTGCTGATGCTGCAGCACCTTCTACCCAATCTGTTGATGCCCTTGGTTCCTTGTTGCCATCATTATCAATCTCCATGATCTCATTATTGGTTAATGCTGTCAATGTGTTGGTTTTTCCAAGGACTGCAATTCTATTGTTGTCCTTGTACTTGTTCTTTCTTTGTCCAATCATTCTTGTGTCAAACTTCTTTTCACTTGGCAAATTGATGGTTGTTGATTGACCAAATCCATGCTGGAGAAGGGATACAGCACCAGCACTCATCCCAAAGACAAACAAACAGATACATTTGCAGCATTATCAAAAATATGTCCCATTGCACCTCCTAACAATTCAAATGGTTGCCACTGCTGATATTTTTGACATTATTTGTCATGCTTCTAACTGCATTTGCATCTGCACAAAAGTCTCTACTGTCAGAACACATAGTCTGAACTTCGATATTCCCATTGAATTCAACAGCCCTAAATCTTCTTACAGTTGCTAAATGAGTCCCCATTCTCTGATAATCACAAAAATTAATACATTTGTTGCATTGGCACTTGCAAATTTTACAAGAACAACATGCCGGAAAACCCTTCCACTTGAACCTTACTGCCTGTGAAGGAAAATTGGAGGGGTGTACATTGTTGCCAACTGAAAACTTGAGGCATCCAATGAAGCAAGTACTACCAAGATTGGTGCCCTTCTGTAAGCAATGAGAAGTGCTACATACACACTCCAATGCAGGCTTTTTGAGTGTTGGTGCTGTAGGTTTGCAACACATTTCCTTCTGTGAATTGCGTGAGTTGATTAGAAACAATGGGGGATTTTTGCCTCTTTTGCTAACTTCATCTTTTGTCAAATAAACTCATCCCGCAACTTGTCATTTAGAACATGCTTTCTTTCATTTCTGCTGGCAATGTTAGCATTGTCTGCAGGGATGATCAATGAACAATGATGACAGAAAGGGCACATCCACAAGGATTTGTTGGTTGAAGGGAGACCATATTTGAAGCTAAGGTTTTTCATGTTGACAGAGAGATGAATGCCAGAAAGAAGAGGGTTGGTCATGCCTTTATTGACAATGTTCTGTACAGATGCATTGGCCTTTTGAAGGCTTTTGAAATCCAAAGTGAAAGTCTTCAATGCCAAAGGTCTCCTTGATCTGTGCTCCTTTTTGTTGATGTGGTTTAGAATAGCATCCATTGGATTGAACAATCTGGTCATTTCCATTGTTATTGATGCTATATTTTGATTTGAGGGATGTTACAAAGAAGGTATCAAAGCCAGAGTGAATGTTGACACCATCCAACTTGTCAATCTTGGCTAGAATCTCCTCCTTCAAACTGAAGACAGCACGATGGATGAGTTTCTGCTTCTCCATCATTTTACATTGCCCTTCCTTATTTGAGAGTTTGAGGACTGCAATTTGGTTGTCATCCTTGGACTGGATAATGTGCTGCTGGTTTGATCCAAGCACGTAGTCAACATGGTTGGTGGAGGGTTCCTCTGCTTTGTGCATCATTGTTGGCATCAGTGCAAGTGAGTGGAAGCAAATATGGCAATCAATGAGGTGATGTGGTGCCAGTGGTGGGATTGGAATGGAAGTGGTTGCTGATGGATGGTGAGCAAGGCAATGAGTAGTGCTATTGGCAGGTTAGATACTGTGTGTTTTGTTAGAGTGTGTGGTTAGCATGTGAGAAGATGGCTTGGTAGACAGTGACAGGTGAAGATAATGGGAAGATACTGTAGTAATTTTTACCCTAGAAAAAGTTCAGCAAGAATTGTTTGATTCCAAGATTGAAAGAATCTTGCCCGTCCAAAAATACTCTCTCCCCAACAAAAAATAAACAACTTGAAAACTGAAGTTAATCAAAAATTACTAAAAAGAAGCATCTTATCATTAGAAACTGGCAGCTTAAAAATATTAATAATTTTTCAGTAGGAACAGCCAAAAATCAATGATTAATGAACAAGCATGAAAATTATTCATGAATCCTCATAAATCATTGTTTTTTATGATTATTCCCAATAATCGATGGTTAATGGGCATATCTGAAATGATTAATGATTAAAACAGTGATGCTGGACTATCTTACTATAATTACATAACATAAATGGCTCAAAAAATGTTTTTACAATATAAAGTTTCTTCTGTTGAAAAAATGATGCATTGGAGAGAGATGTGCATTTTCAACGGAAGAAACCTTGGGACCTGTTTCAATTTCTCTTTTTCCCTCTGATTTTCTAGAAGCTGTTAAGCTACCATAGTGACAATATTTTGAATAAGCTTATTAGTTGAATGACTAACCATTTTTTTCAAACAATTATTAAGGAAAAATTCTTTTTTGAAATAATCAAAAGAATTCCTCACCCACCAGAGTGTGATATTTTGCTTTATGGTTCATTGAAGTGTGTGAAATCAAGAGATCCCTTGGTGAAATCAATTGTGCTGTTTTCTAGGGTTTTATGCTCAAAATTGATTCTCTCAGTACCTACACTATTTGCAAAAAAGTAGATTGGGTGTAGCATCAGTATGTCATCTGTCCACCTGGAAGAACAGAAATCAGAACAAAACCCTGGACAGATATCTAAGTACTTAGGTAAGTAGTACTACTTAGCTCCATCCAATCTGTGAGATTGGGATTAACCACAGTTGGACAAAAACCCTTTTGGCGATAGTCAGCGACAACTCCACTCAGAAAAATAGCGAAAACCAGCGAAAACCGGGCGAAAACTCAGAAAAGCTAAAAGTCATCAAAATGATATTTTTGCATCTGCACCATGTCCAATGATTATCCTTTGAACTGCGTTGACGACCTCTCTGACGGATTCTCAGGATGGTTCGCCATTTCGAACGCACAAGAATGCAATGATTTCTGCTATTGGCATATTTCACCTTCCAAAACAGACGAAGCAAATAGTGAAGGAGAGGAGGAAAACGACAACAACAATGACAACGACGATGGTGACGATGGCGACGATGACGACGATGACGACGACGACGGTGGTCGCTACACCGCTTCAAACACCGATGATCCTCACAGAAGGACTATTATCTATTCACCAGAATCAAAGGTGACCTCCTATTGGGTCTGTGTCTACGATGGGGCGGATGATAAGTTTCTAGCATCTCAGGCCAATGGCGAACGTTGGATTGAGTCGTGGGACAGATACACCACTCCAGAGGCAATTTCATCTTTCACTCGGCAATTCTATCCGTTTCAACTTTTCAGTGATGTCCTACCTGGAAATTCTGAGAGTCAAAATGTTCCATTCCCCTATTTGCGATGTCAAAAAGGAGCTGGGGAAAAACTAAAAACGTGGTCGGGGGAAGTTGTGAAATCAGCCTCGTTTTGGGAAACTTGGATTGTTCTCGCATCTTTCATTTTCCTCGGGGAATTGGTAGGACTTTCAGTATTTTGTAGGAATAGGAGAGCCAGGAAAAGCAATGAAAATTATGAGATGGTGGGACGGGGATCCATGAGTGATGAAGCCCTCGGCGAGACAGTTTTGAGTACAGTGCACAGTTTCGACCCTTTGAGCGATGGGGCTTCTCGAACTCTTGAGGACATTATGATCGATAAATACGAAGACGACGATGGGGAAAATGATGATTATCAGGATGATGGAATACCGGATTCAGGCACTGGGTCAATGTCGGATGGTGGAAGCAGCACCTCACGACTGAGAAATATTTTAAATAGAAGTGCGCAAAATGAACAAGCACCATCTCACGAATACGAGCAATGCACACCGACGCAACGATCCATAACCAGCACATCTTTCTTCTTCAAACGTAGCCGATTATCGCATCAGAAGCTGCTACTAATTCTTCAAATTGTGTTGATAGTTGTGCTAAATCTACTTCTGGCATTCACAGTCTCATTTTCTTCGGTGTCGCTTATGGAAATCCATTCCAATCCATTGTTCAAAGAGTCAATGCAAAGGATGACACCTGCTTGCTCGGACCCCAACTTAGTTTGTCCTGCTGGAAATGAAAACATTGATAAACAATCTGTTCCCTGGCTACCGTCTTCAAAGTCGGGGAAAAATGTAAATGTTGCAGGAGAAGACGCCCAAACAACTATCAAATTTTCTTCGAAAGACTTAAATCCGACAAATGCCAATGTAAACCAGACTAATAAATTGGAAATGCAGCCCTTCTCGTACATCATTGCATCTGATGCACAACTGTATTGGTTTAACGGGGAGTTTGCAGAAATGGGCGAAAAGAACATACCACCCGAATGTTCTCCATCTGATTCTTGTGGACGNATGGCTACTCTGCCAATTTGCGACTGAAAAAGGCATGGGAAAGTTTGATGACTGGGGAAACAGATGGAATGAGTGGCAACCAAACGTCAAGTGTAGAGGGGAAAGTATTAGATGGCGAGTTACCAGTTCCCAGCACTTTGGTAATGAATGGTAAGATCCTTGTGTTTGGTAAAATTCAGAATACATCACGATTTATGCTTAAATAATGTACGTGAATTTGTCTTTTCCAAAATAGGTGATTTGACAGCATATTTCCACCCTCACGAAAAGCGTGCATACGAATCTATTTACAACGACATATCTGGTCTCAAAAACTACTTCCCCAGCTTGGGCAATCATGACATTGAGCACATGGGTGGAGCCAAATATGGGAATGATGAATGGGTCGGCACATCAAATTGCAATATGGAGCATGCCATTGGTTATTTCAAATCTAGTTTTTGTGGCGAGGTACCGTTCTTCAACACCAACAGAATTGTTCGATATGATGCACCCAGCTTGGCTTACTCATGGGAAGAAGGAAGGTATCATTTTGTCCACACTCATTACTACCCAACGTACGAAATGGCATCTATGCAATTCCGTTCTTCCATGCAATGGTTGGAACGTGATTTGCAATTGGCTAAGGACGCAGGGTTGACCAATGTCCTTTTCGTTCACGCAGTTGAAAATTTAATTCCAGCCATGGAGAACGTTCTCTTAGGTAAAAACGTCGCTGTTATTATTGCTGGCCACACGCACCGGTGTCTTCATCGGAAATGCGAAGGAGTCTACCCACTAAATGAGGATCAAGCGAACAACGACTCACTCGAAATGCCTGTAGAGAAATGCATACCTGCTGCTTATGACACGTGTCAAGTCCTAAAGGGAGAGAACTTAATTTACACTAAGGACTTGGCGGAAGAAGTAACTTTTCCAACGAAAAAGCTCCACAACATTCCACGAACAGATAAACCACTTTGTCCAAAGCCGGCACCAACTTTCATCAATGAAACCGACAACTCGCTTCTGTGTCGCCATGTAATTTACAGTTATCCTACCTTCCCGTTTCACATTGGCAAAAACTTATCTGAAGCGATACCTATTTTTTGGAGCGGATCGTCGAGTTTTGAAACTTTTCTGCGGGCAGACTTTTATGATGATCGTATTGTTATCAACTCAATGGCTACGTCGGAAGATGCTGGGGTTGGAAGAGTTATTGATTTACACAATGTTCCAAGCCCCCGTTATCCGTACCACAATGTCTCTGATCTAGAAGAAGCAGTTATTCGTTTTTAAAAGTTCGACAGTTCATTGTGAAAAGTAAAGTGGGAGTTTACACTTCTTGATTCATTTGTTTATTTAGCAGCGATATCATAGTAGATAGATTGATTAATGGATCACCCAAGGCCGCACACTGATGTGTCCGCCCTGTGAGCTCTGAGTTTCTGCTAATATTAAACATGGATCATTGAGAGTTTAATTACACTCTGGGCTGACTTTTTTGATAGTTGTACCATCAGTTCTATTGATTTTTCTGCTATTCTTCTCTTCCTTGTCAGCAGCTACCAACCTTCTCTCGGAAATCAGTTCATTGCTGAAGGGATGGAGCTTGGATTGCGTCAAAAACCTCTAATCAATATTTTGTTGTACTCCAGTTCTTGAAGGTTTTTATTGCCCCCTTTCGACTAAGTTCACCATTCTCACCTTTTGTGAATTTGCCATCTGAGACTCATTCCATTTAGGATTCAGCGGAAGTATCTGCTGCTAATTTTATTCAAATGCTCAATTGTCTTGTCTTTTAGAGGTCAAGTAAAAGCTTTTAGATAATTTGAAACACATGAACAAGTAAAGGGAACACATCATCAAGAAGCACACACCGAAGTCTATCAGTGGCTTGGAGGTTGAGACATCATTTTCAGATTTTACAAAGGCTCTAGAATCTTCTCAAATGATTTTTCAGAAGAGCTATTCACATAACAAGGAAATATTAATATAACTGGTATATATCTAATCTTCTGTGATTTTTATTCTTTATCAATTAAACTTCAATTATTTTCAAAATAGAATTCTGCAGAAAAGATTTTCTTGGGATTGAGTACTTTTCATCTTTTCTTTATTAGATTTGCAGAAAAAGGTTGAAAATATTTTGCTGACATTGATGATGCTGATGTTGCATATAAAATTGTGGTTCAGTGATTATACCCAGTGAAAAACGTTTGAAATCAGTCTCACATCTTTTTTGAAAATCCAAAAGATGACAAGCTAACTTTTAAGCAAGGCAGGAATAACATAGAGAAGAAATATTTTTGAAAACAAAATACAACACAAGAGTTTGGCAAAAAGCATATTCAAGAAAAAAATGAAGCTCAGCTCTGTATTGTCCAATTTATTGCTTGGAGAGAGCACTAATAACGAGAAAAAACAATGAGCAATATCTGAATTTATAATTGACAAATTTGAGCATCTCTATTGAGAATAATATCATTTTAAATGGTCAAATAATGTTTGGTGTAGCTGCCAATTGTTTCTAAAAAACTTACACATAATAGGAATTGGAAATACCTACTCCTGAAACAGAGGACAGTATCAGAGTCACAGTCATTGATCCCAACAAACCACATGACCACATAATTCAATTGTCATGAAATCATAGATTGATTCATTTCCATCCAATTAGATTTGACAAATATAGGCAGCAATTGAAGGAATCTGCTGCCAGTTCGCAACACTACAAATTCAATGTTACTGCTTCCTTGGAAGCCAAACTCAATATTGTCAATTAATGAGCCAAAGTGAGATCCAAAGATTTCTTCTCAGTTAAAATCTTGTAGAATTTTTTCAGTAAATCTTTTTCATTGTCTCTGGCATTTTTTTGGATTATTATTATCATCTGGTGAAATCAAGATGAACTTGAAGTAGATTTATCAATGGGCACTTCTTAGTTTTTCTAAAAACCATCTAGATATTATGTTCATTTTGCTATGCAGTTTTTGGTTGAATGGTTACAGATGCAAGTAATCAAAGAGAAAGCCATTCTGTACAGTAGTGGATAGTGTGGTGAGGGTCCCATGACTAGAAGAAAACAAAATCAAATAAGTAGTACACAAAGTACTAAGAAAGTGATTTGTGTCATGCATCATTGGCAAAAACTTGGTTTTAAATTTGAGTTAAGATTTATTCAAAAAATATTTACAGTGGTTTCATTTTCCTGTGATCATTTTATTTAGATTCATACATGCTTGCATGGGAGAATCTCAAAGAAAAAAGAGACTATGGTTTTGATGTTTTTGATGATGCACATCCAATAGACAAATGGGACTTACTGTTGGATATAGAGATGTGCTGAAGTTGAAAATGGCATGACTCTGTCTGTGACCAGAACAAACTATACAACAGTACCTACCTACTGGCTACTGGCTATGAGCTGCAGCTCAATATCAATATTCACTGGCCTTCAAGCCTATTTCAAGTGCAAAAGAAAAACTTCAAAACACTTTTTGTAAAAAAAATATTTCTACTTGATAAAGTTCAATTTTAAATATTATTTTAAAGTACCTATATAAGTACTTATATGTCTTGTCCATGCATATGAGCACTGTATAACTGAGCTAAGTGCATAGCAGGCTACAAGAAGGGAAATTTCCTCTTTTGTTTTGATTGAATTCTTGTTCTAGTTTGCTCTATAACCAATTAATGTTCCACTTGTGTTTAATTTTAAAAATTACTAGAATTCTTGTTTAAATTTAACATCAATCTAGCAAAGATCATTGTTTTTATCATATTCTAGGTTCAACTTTTGAATATATTAATTTTAATAGTACTCAATTTGTTTTGAATTGCCATGCTATATTGATATTTAGTTACTTGTTCTAGACTTGCTACTCCTTTTTGATATCAGTGTGAATATGTATAGAATATCTTAGTAATACCATATTGTTACTTTAATCATCACCATTACTATTGGCAATTGCCAATGTTTGCTGTTAGACAGCTGGAGGGCTATTGGTTTTGTTGGTTGTTGGAATTTGCAGTTGTCAGTTGAGAAAGGTGAGTAAGTAGGTACTATACCATTGCCATATACATACTTACTTGGTCTCCATGAAGTTCAGTCAGGAACTAACTTCTGATAGCCAGATGAATGAGGAAATATATGTCAGCTCTTGAGCCTCCCAGATTTAGAACTGTTATTTATTTTGTCCACCAAAACAAGTAGTATGTGCTAATCACACATAAAAATTGTTCTGTCAAATCTATGCTGGTAGCTGGTGTCTGGTGGGAGTTAAGTCAATAGCTGCTACAAAGGAAATGATAACTAGTTTTTAGAAAAAAATCTCCTTTAAGACAGTTTTCTTTCTCATTAATATGCTTGGGTATTGTCTAAGACAGTTATTTATTTGATTCTTGTGTACAGAAATGGAGTCCTTCCAAATCTCTCAAAGTACTAAAAAGATTCAATAATCACTGAATAATTGCTTGTCCTTGAATAATTACTACTTGAGTTTACATCAAATTTGGTGTTTGATAAAAACTATATAACTGATATCATTTTTTATTTTTAAAATTGTGGAAAATAGTTAAAAAGGATTACACTTGTCCTTTGGTGCTAAGGTTCTCTCAGACGCAGAGGGGACACTTATCCAACTTGCACAATTAAGGACACCAATTCTAGTTAAAACAATCAACTTGTACAGCAAGAATTATGTACAAAATTGGTTACTATTGTTGTATAAGACATATGAATTTCTTCAATTGCAAATGGTAAGAACAATTAATGATATTGGAAAAACACCAGAATTGTACCACATATTCAGAAAGAGATGTAGGTTAAATCAAATTCTGTATCAATTCAATAGACACATAGTATATTACTTCTGACTTTCAAAATCATTTGACATTTTTAGTTGTTTTTAGTTACACAATTTTTCCTCACCTTTACAACAGCCGTTAAAGTAAGCTTATAAATCACAAAGAGAAGAGAGCTGCATAGAAGTGATTGATACAGAACCATTTATCTACTGTATGGGGGTGATGCCATAAAAATGTGATAATTTCAAACACAACTATGTTTGTTCAAACTGTGAGTTTTGTTTGATATATAAATAATGAAGCTTGCAAAAATCATTGAAAAATATTGATTTCCCCCCCAATTATCACAAAAGGTGTGTTTGCTATAGAGCACACAGTCATTATTAGTAATAACATTTTTTTAATCAAATAGCAAAGTATCATTTTACACAGAAAAAAGTGCGTAAGATTTTTGTTTCACAGGTTTTAAAATATTTATCTCATTTTTTACACATCAAGTGTGAAAAAATTAAAACATAAGTTTTACTTGTGAGAAGCTTTACATAATAAGATAAAAATAGATACTGGTTTAATAGTGATCAAAGGAATTTTATACATATATTTTTGGTACCATAGTCAAAGAGCATCATTGCTCTAGTACCATCATGAGGCAAAACATAAAGCTTGACAACTTAATTATTGTTGTCAACAAAATTGTTTCTGTTTCTGAGATACGAACACTGCATTATGTGAAAATACAGTCTGTCTTACTTGTGCATTGAGCAGAAAGAAAGCATGGCAATTTTAATAGAATATTTTGTAGCTGGAACCTGCCCTCATCCACAAGCATGTTGCAACACAAATAACATAATAATTTGACTGATCCTTCAGGATAGAACTTACTACTGTTCCAGGAAAATCAAAAACTTCACTTTAGTTTGATCTTGTTAAATGTCTTCCAAACAAAGGATTCCTATTTTCATGATGAGTTGTTTGCCAAAAATTGAACCCTAAAATTTAATCATTGTCATCTTTCAATAGAAGAGGCAAGTTAAGCACTAGGGGATAATCTAACAACTTCAGTTGATCATAAGTAAGTTTTTGTCTTTTACCTTTTTACCTTTTTAGCTTTAAGTTATTAATTATTTCTTTTCTCTACATGCTATGGTTTTTAGGATACTCATAGCTATCATTCAAATACAAGAAGAAATGAATAGATTTTCAAAATTATACATTTAAGAAAAATTGAGTATCTCCAGTTATTAAAATCCTAGCTTTAAATTAATGGTCCACATAAATTCAGGGAAAATTATTTTGTTGGTGAGGGGAGCCACCCATGCCCAATATTAATGCGTGGCAGATTTGTATTGAATATATGATGTGGAAATTAATTCCTGAAGGTGAAAGGAGAAAAAATGAAACAATCATTGAAGAAGAAATCATTATTGTTTGATTTGGGATAAATACATGTATATGGAAGTTTTGATCAGAATGTTTGATAAATTGAAGAGACCTTTATAAAAGAGGTGACATGGATTTTGTTTCAGAACTTTATATTGATGGCTAGTGATTTTTTGCTGCTTTAGAAGATATTTTATCCCCAGATTCTAATGATTCATTTGTTGTTCTCAGTTTTCACATGGCTCACAACATTTTGTCCCTCATGAAATTTTACAGAACAACAGCATGTATTACTGAGCAATGAGTTGTTGCAGCCTAAATAGTTGTCTCACAGTCATTTCTGAAAATAGTTATCACAAAACAAATTATGATTAACATATTTGGCTTTAGAAATTCTTGAACACTTTCAAAGTTGTGTTATACCACTTATTTGGGTAATATTGAACTACAAAGTGGGGTTTAAGAAATTTAATGCAAAAATGTATTTTTTAAACAAAAGCAAGAAGTAACTCATTTTTATGATTTATGAATGGATTTTTGTTCAAAATCTCAAATTGAAAGTAAAATGGCAAAATTAGTTACTTTTTTCATTTTTTATTTAAATTCAACATGTTCTCTAATGCTTCCATAAATAATCAATTCCAGCATTTACTTTCTTGAATTTCTATCATTAATATGTCAACAAGGATCAAATTGATGACCAGCATTAGTTTCTCAACCACTGCACTTTTTAATCTGATGTGTTGAATATATCATATCAATATCATATTATTGATTCATTGTCAATAGCAATGACCAAACCTCCATCTTCAACAAATAGTCTAAGGTACAACAATTGGATGGTATGAGGCTGGAGTTTTTAATCAAGCACCTATTCACCAACAGGTTGAAATTTCCCAGATCAGATTTTTTTCAAAATGTCAACTACACTGATTCATTTCCAGCCAGTCTTTTCATGGGATTACCACAAACCAAATATTGTAATACTGCTACTTATCACTGCTGTCATAATTTATATTTTAGATAACCCCCTCACTATTGCACTTACATTGCTGTTAAATGTTTTTCTCATGCGGTGCAGAAACTCCTGCTTCGATTAATTCTCAAAATTGATCCAAAAACATTTTTTAATAATACTTTAGCCATTGTTAAAGTGTGTGTTGGCTCGCTACTCGCTACTACTGATTTACTCCTGGAAGGTCATTGGTAAGTATGACATTGAATATCTAATGTCGGAGCACCACTGAAGAATGAGGATAGAATGTCCGAAAATGACGATTTCTCAATACGTAATATTCCCCTTTTGACAAAAGGTCATATCTAAAAGTCACATCCCTCAACCAATGACTTTCAATGACCTTTTTTCCCTTTCTTTTCCTTCTCTTTCCTCCTTCCTCCCTCCGATCAACAAGATGTGGTCCATACAACATAAAAAAGCATGCATGCATACAATTCACACAAAAAAAACAAGAAAAAAACTGAAGTTGTGCAAGCACGTGCAAGGTGATGCGATGTGCGATGCAAGAGGATGCAAGCACAAATCAAACGAACCACGCAACCTCACACAACGCCTTTCAAACCAACCACAAATAAATGTGGCACAACGTGCTACAACGTGGCACAACAAACGAACGAGCAGCCCAAGTCACTCCAGTCCAACTCCAAGCCAAAGTCCAAGCCAAAGTCCAAGCATAGTTTTGGTCATTGTTTCTCCTCATTAATTGAAGCAAGATTGGAGTAAGTGGCGACCAGCGACCATCCTGCGACCATCCACCGCCATCCACCGCCATCCACCATGAGCTCCTCCACCTTAATGCAATACCTTGGCCTTGATTCCTCCGCCACCAACCCCGCCAATGACCCGAGAAAAGACGATGTGTCCGTCCTGTCCATGTCGTCCCGCGTTTCCTCCCACTCTCAGCATACACAGCACTCTCAGCACTCTCAGCACTCTCAGCACTCTCAGCACTCTCAGCAGTCATCGCAACATTCCAAATCCAACCCCAACGATGCCATGAGAGATCGCATCCGCTACCCCCACTACCCCAACTACCCCCGCGACGACGACAATAACGACAATAAATCAGTGAAATCAGTCACTTCATCGTCCTTTTCGTCCTTCGGCTTTGGCACCGGATTATTGGAACAAGTATTCCAAACCCTCGTGGGAGGTGGCGAGAGTGGAGATCCGTTGGATGGGGAGTTGTTCGAGGGCTATTCGGAGGATGATGATGAGGATTATGGTGTTGGCGAAGGTGGCTACGGGGGTGAGGTTGGATATGACAATGGCGAAAGCGGCTACGGTGGCTATGGTGGTGCCGTTGGATATGGCAGTGATGGCAATGGGGGAAACGGCAGCCAACACATTCAACACAACCAGCACAACCGACAAATCCTCCAGGAGACAATCCAACAACGAAACCGAAGATTGCGACGAGAATACCTCCAGGAGAAAATCAAAAATACCAAGTCTCGTCAACGGTTCGTGCAGTTGTTGGTGGAGGCGAAGAAGGAGCAGGAGATGCAGGAGCAGCAGCGATTGAGACAATTGAAGCATGCCGGGCATGGTGGAAATGGCGGACGTGGTGGAAATGGTGGAGTGGCTCCCGTGGATTCGGTTCAGTTTGATCCAACCCATCCAATGACGGGCGTGGACCAGAGGATACGGACAGCTCCGCAGATGGATCGTACGCAGATGCAGTCACGGCAGGTGAATCAACAGCAAATTCAGAGTATTCCACAGCCACAGCAGATGCAGCAAATGCAGCAGATGAAGCAAATCAAGCAACCTCAAACGTTTGCACCCAATGAAGCAGCAAACGCATCAGTAGCAGTACCCACATCAATAGCACCAGCACCAGTAGCACCACAACAACCACAACAAGTACAAAAAGTACAACAAGTACAAAAAGTAACCGCAGCACTAGTAGCACCAGCATCACCAGTAGCAGCATCATCAGCACCAGTAGCAGCAGCATCCGCATCATCCTCTGCAGAACAAAGCATCCAAACCATCAAAGAAGCAAGAATATGCCATCATTGCGGAACTCCCGGGGCTAAAGCACGGTGTGGCGCATGTCGTGCTGTCTACTACGTAAGTGGCTGTGTTGGTTTTGGGTGTTGCAAAATTACACTATCATTGTGCATTGTGTAATTTGTGACAATGGTCGCATCATTAGTTATAGCATTGGTTAGACAGTGCAGATGGATTGTGTGGACTTCGTGCCGAGTGTCCCATTTTGTCATTTGTTTCGTTTTGTGATTTTTGGTTTTGTTTTGTGCATTCTGAATTTGTGTGAAAGATGAGAAAGGAGAAAGGTGTTGCAACTGGACAGTTTTCCACTGTCAGCTGCATGCAGCTGGTTTGCCAATCATTTTTATTTTTTTTCAAATTCTTACATTTTCCTTTGGATTATCTTTGGTTTTCTATCATTACGATATAGTGCTCGAAGCAATGCCAAGCAACAGATTGGAAATTCGGCCATTGGGAAAAATGTGCATCTCTTCAAAATTCGGATGTTAGCTCGGATGCAAACGTGGATAGTTCTGCTGTGAGTGCTCCCAGTGCTGTCAGTGCTGCCAGTGCGGTTGTCACGGAAGTCGTCCCAGCTGCTCCAGTGACTACTGCTGCCACCGCTGGTGTCGGAATTGCTACTGGTTCTACTGGATCTTTGGCTGCTGCTTCTGAAATAGCGACTGGCAGTGGGGGAAGCAATAATGCACAGATCAATGGTGGAAGGGTTGGTGTGGATGACTCGGAAATTGTTCCAATCTCGTCCTTTTATGGAGAAGATGCCTTTAAAAATTTGGACGATGACGATGATACAAGTTCCGAGGAGGGCAGCGATCCTACTGGGGGAGAAGAGGGTGGCATGGCCGGGGAAAATGTGAGAAACACTGCCTCCATGAGAGGGACTACTCCAAAATCATCTGTCCGAAACGTTCCTGCCATTGCTGCCAATAGCAGTAAGACGAGCAAAGCACTCGAATCCAAACGACCCATCAGTTACATACTAGATGATTTCGCCGAATTCGATCAACAACGAAGAAAAGGTGGGATGGAGGGTGCTTCCCATCCTCTGGATTTGCTCAATCCTCCCACTGCCAGTAACAGCAACGGCAATAATACCAACGATGGAGGAAGCGCTGCAGTAAGCCAGGCACTGCTATGGGCCCAACAAAGGCATGAACATCAGCTGCAGAGAGAATTGACCAAGTTACGACGAGAACTGGAAGCGCAACACTACCTCGATAAAGAAAATGCAGTTCGAACGGCGAAGCAAAACGTCAGGATGGAAGTGTTGGAGTTGTATCGGTTTGGGAGTGGGGAGGATAGGGAGAATTGGATTCAAGCGCAGGAGCAGCAGAATGAATTGCAACAACTGCAACAGCAGCGACAGGAGGAATCAAACAAAAAGAAGCAGATGGAGAACAGTAAGATGAGGCAGCAAAGTAGACCTACGGAGCAGCAGATGAAGCCACAACAACAGACACCCCAGCCGCAGCAACAGCCAACGATGGTGAGTCAACAAATGACCCAGGTCAACTCGACTCAATCGCCTCAGCCGCAGAAACAAAAGGTGAGCTTCAGAGCTCCACTTACGAAGCCCCAAGCTATGATTACATCAACTCCATCATCGAAACCAGGAGCGGAATTGAAACAAACTTTGACCCCTGTCATGAAATCCCAAAAGGTTCAATCCGCAAAATCACCACTGCCGACGAATAATTTGTCAAACACGTTCCAAAGTCCAACCAATCAGCCTCCCACCACCAACACCGTCAACTCGTCCACCGTCCCTCAACCCCCCCAACCAAACTTTCTCGAATCTGCTCAAGTCCGCCAAGCCATCCGAACTGCCGTCACAAGGGCCACCTCCCAACTCCGTCAACAACTCACTCAAGAACTCACCCAAAAGCATCAACGCATACTCGATCGAGAACGAGCCGCATTCCGAAAGCAGCTGGATGATGCGATGGATATGCAAGAGATGCAGGCTGAGGAGGAACTGGAGGGGGCGATTGGATTGTTAAAGATGGACATTGCAACCAAGAGGGATTCGGGAGTGTTGGCTACTCCTTCGAAGACGCCTGCGAAAGATGGATCGAAAACGTCAGTGGACGATGATGCCATCCGTGAAAGATTGGAAAAGGAGATTAGACAAGAGATGCAAGCAGAAAATGCAGAATTGAAGCAGAAACACAAACTTGCCATGGAGCAATATCAGCAGCAACACAAAAAGGCGATCGAGAAATTGCAAAAGCAACTTCACAACCAATTGCAACAGCAGCAACTTCAATTGCAACGTGGCATGGATGCAGCAAACTCCAAAGGAATGAACCAAGTTGAGAGTATGGAGCGGATGGAAAAGATACTCTATTCAAAGTGGCAGGTCGAGAAGGACCAGGCCATTGCCGAGGCCTTGGAGGAACAGGAACAGCAATGGTTGGCAAGGGAGGATGGCAAGGACGAAGAAGCTCGCAGTAAGATTGAGGGAGAAATTCGTTCAGACTGGGAAAGTGAAAAAGATCTTGCAATAAATAAGGCCATTCAAGAGGCTGTCCAAGAGGTTGAAACTCGCATGAAGGAAGAACAAGATACCATCGTTGAGCACTTGCAAAACGAGTTGCAGGAACTGAATGAATTGCGGGAGCGCCCTTCTCAACAGGAGGTCGAAGAACTCAAACGAAAATACCTCGAGGAGAAAGAAATGGCAATTAAAGAAACAGAGGATAAATGCAAAACTGAAGCTCTCATCGACCTCAACGAGAAACTCTACGAAATCAAGAAAACTCATTCTCAAGAATTGGACGATCTCAAGTCCCAATTCCTCAAGCAAAAAAGGGAATCTGCTTCGACGTCCATATCGGAACTTAAAGCTGCAAAAGAGAAGATCAAATCATTGGAGACATCTGTCAAGTTAGCCGACGCCAATGCGGCGTCATCCCTCACAAAGGCTGTGGAAGAAGCCATTGAACAGACCAAGTCAAAACACGAGGGAGAAATTGACAAACTCAAGAAGAAATATGAGAAAAAACTCCAAAATTTCCAAGCATTGACGAAAGTCGAAACTGAACAGGCTATTGCTGATGCTGTGAGGGAGGCTCAATCGTCAAGGAATGTTGAAAACGATGGCCCATCCATTGAGGAGTTGAAGCGGTGTCAGTCGGAAGCAAATGAAAAGATAAGTGCTGCTGAAAAGAAAGTGTCAGAGTTGGAGAAGGAGAAGCAAAAGCTGCTTGTTCGACTCGATGTCGCTGGGAAGTGGATGGTCGAGCGAGATGAGTTGCGTACAGAACTGGAGGATATGAAGAAAATGTCATCGATGGAGGATGTTGCTGGTTTGGAGCGACAAATCGTCCAACAAGAAGAGGAAGTTTCAAGTTTGCGGAGGGAGGTTGAAGAGTTGAAGGGGAAACTCAAAGACAAGGAAACAGAACTGTTTTTTGTGAAAAAGGAAGCACTTGATAAACAGGAATCAGAATCTTGCTCTCCATCCACTCCATCGGTTGTGGGCAAAGCTAAGTCTCTGGCTGTTGAGCGTGACGAGTTAGATGAACTTCTTGATGACGACCCTTTGTTGGATGAAGTTCTGTCCACACCAGCTCCTGTAAGGAGACGATCGCTCGCTGAAGCTTCAACAGCACCAAAGCCAAAACTATCCAATACTGATAGGAGTCTTTCAATGCCATTGAGCTGCCCGCAGTCCAAGAGATCAAACAACTTGTCAAATCTCAGCGGTATAAGACTCTTGATTTTGAATGTCCCCGTCACTGAGGCACTAGAAGAGATGGTGAGAAATTGTGTCCCTTTTACTTGAGTTTTGGTAAGAATGCGTCAATTCTAGACTAACAGAATACATTTATCTTTCATCTCTACGTAAGGTGGATGAGTTGGGAATTTGGTTGGTAGAAGATTCTATCCTAGGGGCAGCATCTGCTACCCACGCCATCGTAGGAGATAACAGCACCTCCCTCCGTAGAACTCCTAAATTTATGATTTGCATTTCGAAAACTCATTACATCCTGCATCTGGACTGGCTTCTTAATTCCTATGCAGAGAAGAAGATTGTTGATTGCAACAAGTTTCTGTTTATGAATGACAAAAATGCTGAAAAGATGTATAACTTTTCCATGTGGAAGACTCTAGAGGAAAGAAAAAGATTAGGGGACAAAGGATTTTTGAGCGGTTATGACATCTACATCTGCGATGGTGTAGCTGGCAATAAAGCTCCCAAGGAAGATGAACTGCACATGATCATCACAGCTGCAGGAGGGAAGATTTTGAGGCATTCTGAACTCCCAGGGACAAACCAGGCTAATTCTATTGTGATTACAAGCAATCCCGCCACACCAGCGCAATTGTCTGAGAGGAAGGTGTCTAGATTGGCCAAGAATGGGTTGGGGCACTTCACAACATCCTGGCTTTTTGACTGCATCATGAACCAACAGCTAAAAGGTGTTGGAAAAGATCATCGTAGATCATTGTGATGTCCATAAATTGAACTTACTCTCTTTAAATCAAATTTGTTCTTAGACAAGGATCTTGTGAATTCTGTTGTTATGCCAATACCATTACCTATTCAAATTTCTCACAGTTACGGAAACAATTCTATTTGTCTCCTTTTATGTTCAAGTAGAGTAGCTTATGCAAAAGCAATTTTTCTTTACAAATTGTTTCCATTTACAAAATTGTGGCTACGGGTTTATCATTTCTTCTTTTGTCGTTTGTAATTGTGGTAAGACATCAGGCTATCTTCTGGATTACCCCCTAACCAGAACGATACATCTGGACTTTCTAGAGGTGCTACGAACCAAAATGAATGAAGTGAGGGCACTTTTAAATCCAAAATTTAAGAAGTGGTTTTAGATTTTTCTATCTAGTATTTTCATGTTTTCTCCTCTCTAATTCTAAATTTTGGTTGGTCATTTCTTTCATCATACATATATTTATAGTAAAACTAAAAAATCAAGCTGAACTCAGTCTGTTTCTGTTTGGAGTTAAAAGAAAGCATTGAAAGGATTACATACAATTCACACAAAACTCATCACAAGTCCAAATGTAGTGCATGACCAAAGTTTGGCTAGGGTAACCTGAAATAGCCAGCCATACCTTTGACCAAAAGCAATCATTTTCCCCTTACTAGCCTTCACCAGTATCTATTGAGATGTAGTATCATTTTTTAAGGGTTCTAAGCACCAATAATTACTTCAATTATAGTTTTCACATTAACAACACCCTTCAAGAATTGTTCAAGTGCACCATCCACAAATAATTCATTATTCAGCCACCTAAAAAGGTTTACAGGATTTGGCAGTTTTTAGTATAATGTCTAAACTTTTTACGGCCTTTCTAAAGAGCAACAGATTTTTTTGGTTTTATTAATATTTGTTCTAAAATTCTTTTGTTTGTACTTGGTTGTTGATGTAATCTTTCCATGGTATTTAACTTGGAGTTGGCGTGTCAAACATGACTTTCCATAAAGAAATACTGTTAAACAACTAGATTTTTGTCATCATTTGACAGAAATGTAGAGATTTTTCTTTTTTCAACCACTTAATTTTATACTAAAAATTCAGCAATAAAGTTGAAGCCATAACATTGTACAATATGATGAACCTAAAACTGTTTTACAAACCAAGCATTTTGATTGATTAGATTATGAAATTGTGAGCTTTTTATAAATTCTATGTATGGATTAATATGAAACTTGGTTGGTGCAGAATTTACTCATATTTGTTATTAACAACAGCAGTCATTTGTATCTTTTTATTCTTCTTTACTTAATGATACTCAACTTATTCATGATGAGATGATTTATGTAATATGACTTTCATTCACAATAAAATAACAATCATTTTTAAAGTTCTCAGTCTTTTGCAGTTCATGAATTATCCTCTACAAAGAATGCTCATATATTATGTTCTATCACCACCTGTAGATAGGGAGTGACACCATACCAAAAATAACAAAAAATCATAAAAATATAATGGTTGAAGTCCTTCAGTCTCACCCACCAAGCTCCCATGGTGCTTTTGCTTTTGAAAGGCTTTCCAAGTTGATTATGACAAATCCGTTCCAGGGGAAAATCATGTATTTTGTGTCCACTAATGTGAATCAACTAGTGGATGAATGTACATCATTAGAGCTCCCTTAACAAACTACATGGTCTCTAGTTTGTGGTTGCTGTGTCAGGATTGAGGAATCTGACACAACATTCTCACATTAGTGGACACAAAATTGGGCATGGTGTCATCATTTTACACATAAAAACCAGATATAATGGGATTTTGCTATCATTGCCAATGTAAAGCGGCAATAACACAAGCATTGAACCCACCCTCAAAATAACTGCATCAACAGCACAGAATTGCTTACAACAGCAAGTTGTTTGTACAATCCACACCACAAATCTCATTGCAGTTACCACAATTGCTCAATTGTTTGATTACAATTGCAGCACAGCATGGCACATCTTCAGCAGTTTGGTCATTCACAACCAGTAGCTGTTGCTGTTGCTCAAGACCAACATCAATGAGAAAAAACAGTAATTACAACCAATAATAAACACCAACTGCGACAAATGAGGGGATGATTACAATAGCAACATGTCACCAATCAACCAGGGCAACCAACAACAAAACCAATCAGCAATAAACAAGGGGGTTGTCATCAATTGTGGGAGAGTGTTGTTATTGTTACCACAACCACCATCAACAAAAACACCAATTGACAAACATGGAACATGGGGATAATTAGGAAAAATGAGGGGAATTGTCACCAACACTGATCATGCAAGATTGTCATTTTTGTCACCGTCACCACCGCCAAAAACAATTAACAAGGAGTCACCAACACCAATTGTGGGAGAGCATTTTTTGTTGTAGTGGGGGCTTGCTGTTGTTATGGGTGTCTGATTTTCCACAGATTGTCCTTGGTATTCTTTCAACAAAAATGGACCAACAATAAAAAGGGGTTTCCAACTCCAACAGCCAACAACACTCTTTGTTGGAATGTTTGACAATCTGACAAGTGCCATAGGGAGAGAAAACACATCAATTAACAATTAAAATGGATACCATAAATGAAAAGAAGAGGGGAATGGCAAGTACTCTACCATATTATGAATATGAACCAAAGAAACAAAATACATGCAGGATGGATGGGTATGGTGTCAGTGCAAATTTTGTCCCATTCTTGGATGATGACCACCTTAAGGGAATAAGAAAAAATATTTTTTTAGATATTTCCTTTCAATGCAAATAAAATCTTGAACTAAATAAAAAAAATATTTTTTGTTTGTCATTACTTCATGTATCTTATCTGATAAAAGTACAAACTTGCACATTAGTAAGGATTAATGAGTTAATTTGAAATAACGCAACATCTCATATCATTCCATTACATAATATTGATAGAATGATTTTATAATAAAAGTAAATTAAACATTGAACAATGCAATCAAGCATTTCATTTTCTTATTTTTAGTTCCAGCAATGCCAGCCAAGTAGCAACAATTGATTTTATTTTTTCATTTTCAATAGATAATTCAAATAAAACTTTTTTGTCAAATATTTTCTTCATTTCTGGCATATTCATCAACTTTGTCATTGATAATTGTTCCCCCATCCTTTGGTATCAACTAGGAAATAGTTTTTGGATAATGGGGTGGTAGTACAATGCTTAATAATCTCTAAAAATAAGTTTTGATTATAAATCCACGGTAAATGTCTACTGTATTCATAGATTTTTTTTGGTCAGCTACAGGGTTTGTTTAAGTATGTAAAAAAATGATAAATTTTATGGTGATTGCTACCTGCCTTCGATTTCAAAACCTCCCCTGAAAGATGTTTCATTTTAGGTAGTTTCAACTATAATATGAAGTTGGTATTCTATTTTAAGGTTAAAACATTAATTTCAGTTTCCAGTTGTAAGTTGAATGTAATAAGTAGTGAAGTGACAGATAAAGGTTGAACTTGTAAATTATCATTAAAAATGATAGCTGTGATCAGGATCATTATTTTTACCGTTATTATTGTTATTGTTGTTGCTAGTACCATTATCTTAATTTAAGTTGTCATAACTTGAATATTTATGTTTATTGCAGTGGAAGTTGTTCTTTCAAAATTGCACTTGTACTTGATTTGTATTACCTGAATTTTTGGTGACGATTCTGTGTCAAAATTTCAAAGATATTATTTTCATTTGACAAGCCACTGAAGGTATTCCTTCACAAAAATATTAGGACTCCAGTACATGGAAGACATTTAGCAAGATAAAAAAATAAAGTGTTTGCTTTTTTGGAACAGTAGTAAGTTCTATTTTGAAGGATCAGTCAAATCATTATGTTATTGTTTGTGTTGCAGCATTCATGTGGATGAGGGTAGGTTCCAGCTACAAAATATTCTATTGAAATTGCCATGACTTCTATCTTCTCAGTGCACAAGCAAGACAGACTTTATTTGTCATATAATATTGTGCTCATACCTTAGAAACAATTTCATTGACAACAATAATTAAGTTGTTGAGCTTTGTATTGTGTCTAATGATGGTACTAGAGTAATGATGCATTTTGACTATGGTACCAAAGATATAGGTAGAAAATACCTTTGGTTATTATGATTAGTGTTTAGAAATTTCAAACCTCTGAGAAAATTCAAAATAG
>JALLOT010000235.1:0-14541 GCA_036939595.1 Thalassiosira livingstoniorum | reverse complement strand
ATTAGTCAAGAGATAATGAGTTTTGTGTTTTTCTTTTTTTTATTGACTTATTTTCTCACTTTTCAATAGATATGCATTAGCAAATAGTAGTCATTGTTGCAGGGTTGGAGTATCGGTGATATCAATTACAGTGAAATACATGGTTGTTAATGGTATACAAATGTCTGATACTAACATGTCATTTGGGTCACCCTTAAAACAAATGAGGATACACTGATAATTATTGCTTGTCCTTCTTGGTAGAACCAAATATAAATTGTATGTCCCTCCATGTTGAAAAAGGTAACTACCCATTGTGTGTTTATCATATCAAAAACTCAATTGCCTAATAAAATCTAAGAATGAATTCCATCATCATAAAATCAAATGTTTAAATTTAAACAAAGAAGCAATCCTAGGGAAATACCAAAAATCAAATGTTGAAGGTCTTGATATTGCTTCAACCTATAAAGTAAGATAAATCCTTCTTGTCACAGACAAGATTGGTGAATTTTTGTTGGGCATGTGCCATTAGACAAAAAGGTATGCAATGCAATAGCCATAACAAGAAGGGGAGATTGATTGGATATGAGGGGGCTACTTTTCAGCCATCTTTAATTTTTTAAATGATGTAACTAATAAGTTTGCATCTTGAATGTCCCAATTAAGATTATATGTTGAAAGTTAAAAACAAAGTTAAAGGTTTTTATCCCTGAGAACTTTAACTATATGTCAACCAAGAAGCATCACAAATTGTTTCTATATTTATAAAGAAATTACTCATATTTTTACTAGACTTTTACATTTCTGGTAAGTAATTGTATCAAGTCTTCGATGAGTTTTTGGTTGAACGATATCTCAGTTTTACTCTTGAATATGAGTTCATTTGATGTAACTGGGATTGGGAAGAAATTTTGATGTATCACAACAAAAAAATAATATTGAACCCGAGCATGTCCAATTTATGTGCCCTGAGCAACACTCTTTTGTAAATTTATTGCTCTTCAAAATGATAGAAAATTATGTCAAAAATTATTTAATGTAAATGATTCATATTGATGGTATCTTTTCATGAAGAATGCTGATTCACAAAAATATACTTATTATTAATGGATTAGGATGTCAAGAAAAAGATAAACAAACAATGTAGTGAATTGAATTTATTGAATAATTAAAGAAAGTTTTATATACAAAAATATATATGACATAAGTAATCAAATGTTTCTTTACTTCACTGAATTTGAGCTAAGTATAGGGTTACCATTTCTGGCACACATCCTATTATAAGGGTTTTATACTCATACTTGATGTGTTTGTTGTAGATAGCCTATGATGTAGCCATATAATACATATTGTAGTCACTGCTGTAGCCATTTGCTGACTTCTTTGATGATCTAACATCTATTTTTACCAAACAAGATAAAAACATTTTTTGTCTAGAATTTTTATGAACTTTGATCTGTGGCTCAAATTATCATGAAAAAAGAATCTAGGCACGCAATATCTGCCTGAAATAGAAGTAACAAAAAATGAATACCATACTCAGACTAGAGACAAAACACATGCATGCATTTATATAAGTGGAAAAAGAGATATTATTAATAGTAGGAAATAGTAGCACATGTGAGTATGTCAAAAAGCATGTAAGACACTCATGTTGGTTTTGTTTTTTTACTCCTGAGATCTATTTTTCTTGATTTTTGTTGTTTTCGGCCAAAAAAAATACTCTTCAGGAGTCATTTTTTCAATTTACATGAAATTAAACCAAATTTTGTACAACACCATATTCATGATAAGAACATTGATAACTCTGGAATGAGATATGTAACCCCAGTACAATCCAACAAACCATACAAAAGCATAATAGTTTTTCTTTTTTGGATAAGGTAGCTCTCTTACTGCAACCCTCTTTTTAATTTTTTATTTGAAAGTAAGTAAACAGGGTGCTGTTAAATGGAGTGCTAGGAACTAATATTTAGTACAAACAAACAATAAGATTTGAGTATTTTTCATCATGTCTCCAATATTTCATAATTATTTGTTTCATATAGATTTAGTTTTCCAATGAAACAAGTTTGTCTTTTACAATTGACATTTGAACTATCAGCCCAGCAGATGAGTATTCATGTTACATAGTTTCATTTAGCAGCATTCACATTTCTCAGTTATTTTAAAGTAAATAATAAATATAATCAACTCACACAAGGGAAAACATTTTTATGCCATCACATTCAGGACAAGACAAATTTGTAGCAAAAGATATCAAATGTTGGTTGCACAGTGTTCCAATGCAAAAAAGGGAGTACTGAATGTCTCATTATTAACAGATAATCAAATTGCAACGATTCTTAAAATTTGGTTATGAATGAGAGAACTCTGTTATTTCTTTTTTCCATAAATGACAGTTGTTAGATGCTTCAATACAATTAATTTTCTGCAAGTAAAAGTGTTTCTCCACAGAAAAAATCATCTTATTTATGAATAAAATGTTTGATGGTCAATGGTACGGTATAAAAAGAGTAATACAAAATAATAAGCTGTTCTTATGATTTTTTTCTATTCTTTTGATCATACTCTTGTAAGCTTGCAGATTCTGGTACCTTGCCATACTAGTATGCAAAAGTATAACAGCCAAATGAATTTGTGATACTTCTGCACTTGATCTGTTGTCCCTATGTTTAACTAATAATCAAAACTTGAGGGTGAGTGCTTAAGTTTTGCATAAGAGTTAGGGTAACATTAAAATAAGTACAAGAAAGTTTGCATTTTTTATTCTAAGTCTAGTTACAACTACCTGAATTTCACAATTTTTGGTCAAACCTTAATTTAATACAATCAATGGGTCTGGTAGAAGAGAGGGAAAATGTATCATGCCTGAAATTCTTTCCAGCAGTCTTAAATTTGGTTATTTGTAGTTATTTCAAAACTATGTATGACTGTGCAGAATTTTGATCCTTGTATAACATTAGCATATGTGCTACATTAAAATCATCTTCCTATGTTTGAAAGCAAAAACTACATAAAAAAACCACAAAATAACTGATGGCATACATCCTAAAGTAAACAATAAAGATTTCTGCAAACAATAAATATGTCTCCTTTGAATTTAAAATACAAAGAAATGAATTTGCAATTGTTTTCTCAAGAAAAATGAATTCAACAACAAAGAATAAATCATTCACAAGAAAATGCAGGCATACTTATGACATTTGAACAAACCATGGAAGCTTTTGAGAAAAAATAGAATAACTTCCTTTATCAATTGTATATTGTTTGTAGTCAAAATAATTAGTTGTGACTATCTAAAAACTTTAGAATGATATCATGCAAAAAATTAAAGCTTTAACCAATCTATTTGCTTATAAAAATCATCAAAATGTATTCTACCGTTTCTATAGAATCTTTAATGAATGGCATTATTATTGATAACCAAAACCATTTCCATATCTTGGGAGTATATAGAGGGGTACATAGCTGTAGCTCATAGCATCTTCAAGGTGTCACCTATTAACCTTTGTCTTTCACAGAGTGGGTGATCAACAGAAGCTCAATAATTTCCCAGCATCAAAGTTGAATGTCTAATTTGAACGCAGTTGCAGAAATGTAATCATGTTGAAAGTCATAAATATGTATGAATTATTTTTGAGATATTTCACATGAATAATAATTCTGAGAAAAATTAACCACACAAAACCTAGTTTATTGCAACAGAGATTAGCAAGTGCACCTCAATATTTTTATTTTCAATATTGAAGTGAATTGTTCAGTTTTCATGATAATAAATTTGGTCAGAACATGTCAAAACAACTATTTACAATATTGTGAACATCTGATACAAAAATAAATTATATTTATTACTAGCAATATTTGCCAGGTGTACCAAAAAACACCATTGGGTAATTGTTTGATGAATAATCAGAGAATCTGCATCAAGTTCCAGAGAAAGAAGTAAAATTTTTGAGTCTAAGTTCAAGTGTTTTCTTTTAACTACTATTGTGACAAGATCAAAATCCTAATAAATCAACTTTTAATTTATTTTTTGGTAAGATTATTGAACCACGAATCAATATCATCAAATCTTCAATGATTTCATTGAAATATACTGGTCAAATTGTTACAAATAAAAAAAAATAATGAACACAAGAAAGCAAATTTCTTATGAACAACTACATTGCTCTAAAATTGGTAGCTAATATATTTACATTATTTGTCAGGTATCAAAGATGATACTTATAATTATTTATCTGTTTTCCTCATTCATTATACAATCTAGTTTTATTAGCTTAAACAACTCATTGAGTGATGCCTTCAATAAATCACAAGCAGGTTTTTTACCTGTTTTTCAAGTGATATAAGTGTTAATTTCTTTATCACTTTGAATTTATCTGCTTTATGACTGCTCTTGAATGCTAAAACCCTAATGAAATCACTATCATTGATTCTACACTGTCTTTGCATATGAACAACTAAATAGTTTTTAATTCTCTATGTGTCTTATATTATATTTTCTTTCTCGTTCTCAATTTGAGATGAACTCACAAAATAGCAAGAGGAAATTCACTCAAGCCGGTGTAAAAGCTTTTTCAATGTTTGTTCTTTATCATAATAATTAATTCTCAATCAACTCACTTGGTACTTTGAGAAAAGATTATCTCAAATTTTAGTGTTTCAAATATTTATCTTTCAGAGTATGAAATACAATGTTTGCAGTGTCCAAAACAAAAAATGGTAACCTTACAATTTCCTGTAGGTATTTTTCTTCATAAACAAAAAGCCTGCTCTATCATTTTACTGACCCAGCTTATTTGGAATAAATTAATGATTTTTCTATGAATAAATGAGCTCAATGTCAGTGGTTTCTCTTTGATTCTGTTTGTATGATGAAAGTTTTTCTCACAGACAAGATTATCTATTCAAAGACCCAAGAGTTTTCAACTTTCTCTGACAATTTTCAAGCTGCTATTACAAATATGTTGATAAGTTATAAAGGAAAATACATAAGATTTCTCTGTGTTAAAATATAAGCTGCTATCTGTTTGGAGAAAAATTTATTTTTATTTCAAAAGAATGTACATAAAATACAGTAAATACAGGCTGTTATAAATAGAGGCCTGAGATTGCTGTGTTACATTTGAAAAATTAAATTTTCTTCATTTAAATTCAATTTTTGATATTCTAACCTCAACCATCATAGAAAACCTAGTTTTTGTCTTAGTGAAAAAATCACTACAATATCTTGTGAAAGAGTATCTAGCTTTGCATGCTGGACAAGGGGTTTGAAAAGGGGGGAAATGGACTAGAATGTAACATTAAGTGCAGAGAAGTATGTACTTATGTATCTACTGACCGGTCATTAGAATATTTTTCATTCTAATTTTGTCTTTTAGGATCTAGTGAAGTTTTGGTTACTATCTCTCTCCCTTCATGATTTGTCAAAATTTTTACAAATATTGTCTCACAAAAGATTTATTAATGCTGGTTTTTAAACCTACGGATGACTGATAAGGCAAGGACTTCATAAATACAGTATAATCCATACATTTGTACTTAGTATTCAAAGAGGGTGTTTCATGTGAAAGTTATTGAGCAACAGTATTGTGGAGATTATCATTCCATTTTTTTGCATTCTGAGGATGTGATTATCAACAGTGTGCCTTATGTTAGGTAATGGAAATGGTGGACCATAGCCCTTGATTCTATGTCCAGCAGTGTGGATGCTGGTTTGAACACTACTATGTGGGTATCATGATCAAGATTGCAATTACCTTTACCAGTTGATGACCTGTGATGAAGATTGCCTGCTGTGGATATTGTTCGTGTTTGTAAGGTTAAATTTATGCTTAACTCATTGATTTAATAGGATGTAAATTATGTACACATCTATGATAACTATGTGGCTGAGCTTTTGTAAAAGCTTTTGATAGTGATGAGAGAGAAGCCTCTTGAGTTTAGTTTTACAAAGTGGGAAGAAGTGTAGTGTGATGGATGGTGTGTAGGGCATTGTGCCATTCTTGGGATAACAGCACCTTTGGTCTATCATTATTGACATTCAATTAGTGGCATCTTCTAAGATAGGATGTGTAGGTGGTGCTTAGTAGAAAATCATTCAATGTAGCTAGGGTTAATGTTATGGTACACTCAGAGTGGGTGAATTATACAACTGAAGCATATATTATAAAGATATATCTTACATGATCCTATATCCATGCTGGAATAACTAGCATATATTTTGAGTTGTTGCAATTTTTTTAAGTTGCAGAGAAAGAATGAAGTGAGCTTCCTTCCTCTCAAGATTAGATTTTCACCTTAGAAAGCCATGCTCATTTTGCTTTTTAGGCACAGAGAGGATTGGTTATGAAAGCTCAGAGTGACAAGGATGCTGATGAATATTGCCTTTAACCCCTTTTGTCCAGACTTGCTGCATTGGGAGATGCATCTTTGATGATGGATGGTTTGGATATTTGGTTCTATATGCTTATGGATAGGAAGTTATGGAGTTGGTATAGATGAAGATATTTTCTTGAGGAGTATGTAATTCTTGCTCTTAGGTATTCTTAGGCAATGTGATTTTTTTGTAAGAATTCAAAGGCTTGATAATGATTCATATCTACCCATTTGATCTGGGTTGTATATTTCTGGGACAACAACTTCCTGAAAGTTTTCTGAATTCAATTTGTGTCATATTCTCTACTGCATCTAGCTCAAGTTCAGGGATTGGTTAAAGGGACCTTTCTTGACATGATGTTGGAATTCTGGCAATCTTGTTTGTAGCAGAGATTGTTTCAGTGTCAAGTCTTCTCTTTTTTGGCTGTATCATTCCATGTTTTTTAGTCTTTTCCTAGGTATGGTTGTTCAAAAAAGGTTGGGCTTTTGTGGCAAAAGTCACAACAAGGTACTTGACACTTTTGTTTCTTCTACTTTGTTTTAGTAAGAGGGTGCAGAATGATGGCAAGGTGAGTTGTAGCTTGTCCTATTAGGAGGAGAAGGGGGTGATATGTGTAATGACTGGTCAGTTCAAAGGAGTGGGTTTGGTTGTTGGGGATAAATTCTTTTGGAGGTGGTATTTGAAAATAATATAATGATAAACACTCACTGTGATCACAGGCGTTGTCTAAGCCTAATATTTGTCATATGATTGGACAAGGTTGTTCCATCACAGAATGCTGAAAATCAGCAATATTTGTGGTCAAAACAAGGGAATATTATTCCAAGATATTGAGATACAAGATACAATGGACGTGATTTTACTACATTCATTTTGTGGATTGTCTGTGGAATAATTGATTCTTTCTGCTCCTCTAACTCTAAAATCTGTTGCATGTTTCATCATGGCATCATTGATGGGGATGGAATTGGTTTAATTGGTGTAGCAGGTTTATATTATCAGCTGATCCACAATCTGAAGGAAAAAGTAAAAAGAAAAAGTGAGAGAAATCACCCAAACAAGTATTTAAAAACCACATCCAAACCATTCTAAATAGTTCAAAAATGAATCCATATCAAACTCAATCAAAAACACTTATTTAACAGTCCCACAGAACAACTTCTATTTAGGAAAAAGTTTTGTATTCAAAATTCTAATTGACTCCATTCCACATATCTTTTGAAGAAAATAGTCAAAACAGACACAGTGCAGTAAATTTCAGTATTCATGTTTTTGCTTCAAGAGAGATTTTTTTTGTTTTATACCATCCAAGATAGAGTAAATGGGGACATCCATTGTCTGTTAGATGACTTTTGACACCCATCTCTTACAAAAACTATTTCATCTTTAAGGTCAGTTGCCTAAACTCTTTAGAAACAATGAAGGACAATTCAATTTTGAAATTGTTTCCTTTGCAGAGACTTGAATAGAAACTTTTGCATTATCTACTCATTTTGACATTTTTTCCAGTGCAATTAGGGCAAAAACCTGTTGTTTTTTTTCTCAGTAAACACAATGGTAAAAATCATTAACACACATTGATTACAAAGTTTTGGAGAACATTAGTAGTAACTGGATTTGAAAAAAACTACTCAAAGTCACTTCAGACATCTTGCAGCCAATTCTTCAGTATGGAAGGAGGTGTCTCAAACAGCCTAATTTAATCCATTTTCATAATGTCAATAAAAGATTGTGACTGAGTTTATGTGATAAAAAGTCTAGTAATTAGCTTAAACCGTTAGGTAGTGATAGTAAGACATGTTTAGTCAAATACCTAGTTATCTATTCAGTGGAATTGGGTGTAGCATTTGATCCACCCGCTTGCAAATATCATCCACTTTTCCTTTTTTGGCGTTTCCAAATAAAAATAAACTCTAAAGGCAAACAATTTTGCTTCCAAAGGAGCCAATGACAAATAGTAAAGTTGTTCTATGTTCACACCATTGATTTGTTTCATCTTAGAAAAATGATGGCTATGTTTTTTTCACCATTGCAAATTAGAAAATTCAGATTTCATCATGAGTAGTTGGTTGAAACATTCAATCTATACAGATCAAAAGCACGAATGTAAGAAGCAATGCACTTGTAAGTATATCTAATACTATCAAATTATCACATCCTTAACTTTTACAAACCATTTATTCCAGATAAAAACATGGTTGTAACACAAAATTTTTGATGTGTCATTGTTTCTGTCAATGAAGTTCCTGAATGTCTGGTCTTTTGTTACTTTTGTTGTTGACATCGCCACCAAGGAAGCGCTGTAAGTTGGGATCATCCTAATTTAAAAAGAAGGAAAGAGCCCAAAAATGCTTTTCATTCAACTAGTACTTCAACAGCTACCAGATCTGCTTTTGCATCGATTGGATGACTGAGCACAAAATTATTTCGCAAGAGCCATAGTACTATTTTGTGCAGCAAAAAGCTTGCAAAAAGAGACTTTGCTCAAGTTGCAAGAGTTTGTTTTTCTGTCCATGGTACCATACAGACACGCTGCAAAAGTATTGTGGCAAGCATTGTGACATTTGGTAAATGAACATGAGCTAATCTGCCTCAAACCCCATTATTTTTCCGAGCCCAAACAGAACAAGAGTGAAATGTTGTGCATTTTACGAAAACATCGAGCTTTGAAAACGGGGTTGTCTTTAAGCTTTGTCGTTACAATATCAATAACTACCTGCTTAGTGCATAAAGAAGCAGCAATAAAGTGGAACTGGAACGGGAGAAACCAAATTTTATGAAATAATGAAGAAACATTTATTACCAGTTATTGAATGTGAAGAATGCCCTATTAGCGTCAATTTCATACATGCTCATGCGTGTATTACCAGTTATCTGGTGTGAATATTGAATTATGATCCTCTTGTAAATTGTTGTTGTTGCCCGAAGTACGAATATCGCCACAATTATCATTCCCATCATACGCCGGGCCATTGCAAAACGTACTATCCAATTGCAAAGGTCCCGTATTCCAAGTTGCCGATGTACCAGACTCCGTCATGGCCGTAGGTTCCGGAGAAGGAGCCATCGCCACAAACGGTTGATTCATGATTTCTTCCCACTGAAATGGAATTTGTTCCGTCGTATCAGTCGTGTCAGTCATATCCGCCGTTTCAATGTCTACATCAATCACTTCCCGCTCGATCTTATTCATGTTGGCAACAGCGCCGACCTTTCGACGAGCCGCCTGAAACTCCGTCCGTTTCGTTTTGGAAATTTCGCGCATGAGTTTTGGGAATTCTCGCACGTCGCTGATGAAATCGGTGGGTTTGTCTTTCCCCGATGGGTGGGTGTTGTCGGGAGCCACTCGGCCGGAGTTGGTCAAGCCTAAGCTGGAGATGAACTTTTGATGAATTGGGGTGGGCTTTTTTGATTTTGGAGTGGGCGTGGATGCGTGTTCTAAATTGAGAGGTGGGGCGTCTACGGTATTGATGAGGGAGAGGAGGTGAGGTTTTCCTCTTTGGAAGTAGGGGTGGTAGTAGGCTCCCATTTCGATTCCACTCGAAACTCTACGTGGAAGAGAAAAGTAAAAGACAAGCCAGTCACAAATTAGGAAATTGCGAAGAACTAAGGGATAATAATTCATAACAACAACGTAGAAAAATCCTCACCTTTGGAAATGCCACCGTTTCAACCTTCTCGTAAACGAAGGAAATTGAATCTTTGGTAATATCTTCGGCAAAATATTCTTTTCAAACTTGGGCTTATTATGAATCATAAATCCTTTTCCATGTGGAAGCCACTTGATAATATCATTATTCGTGTCGAGAGATGTCACTTCAAAGAGGTCATAGAGAAAGGAATTTTGCGGTTGATTCCCTCGTGATGCTGGGTCTCTTTGTTGGCTGTTGGTGCTTTGGACGCTTCGTTCGCTGCAGCAGGGCGAATTTTCACGAATGATACCCGTCATGTTTGGCATATTATTATTGGACATCATATTTTGCATGTTGGATATCATCGATATATTATTATTTTGAGAAGCACAAGAATTTTGCTGCTCGAAATTTGCTTCATTTGGCGATATCGAAGAAAAGGCAAAATTATTCGCGGCATTATTTGATCTGGTGGGGCACGGGCTATTTGCATTGACTTGAGAATTTGATGCATTGAGTCCACTTGATGAGTTGAACTGAAAGAAACCTTGCTGCATATTCTGCTGCATTTGCATCTGTTGAGGCTGATTCGTGTTCCCAGAAAATGCGTTTCTAAAGCTCATTTTATGATCTCGTTCATTGGAAGCATTGAAAGATTGCGGCCCACAATTGGACGAGCCTTGTGTGGAGGTCTGAAATGCATTTCCTTGTCCATTTTGGCTGGGCGGTTGAGCTCCATTGTTGCAAACGCTTGGCATCTGCAAAGTATCCTGGCGCATAGGAAGATTCACGAGCGTGGCAAACTTTGCCATGTGCTCTTCAATTCTCTTTTGTCGGTCGTTCTTGGTGGCTTGGGCGGAATCGGAATTGAATTTCATTCCAAAGTACTCTGTGTATTCATTATCGTTGGGGCACATGTTATCGCTTTTGGAGGATTGGTCGCTCATGCTGACTGAATTGAATTGAAAGGGTTCATTGGCATTATTATTTGACGACGGTTCATTGCTGCTTCCATCCTGAGAACCGAACGAGCCGCAGCCTGGATTGAATGACGAGTTGTACATCGTGTTTGGGTTATCGTCCACAATGAGAAATGAGCAGTCAAAGTCGGTTTGGTATTGCATTTTTCCAAAATTTGGCAAGAATCGAACTCAAATCGAAATTATGAGCAGATGCTTGAGTTGCCCCTTGATTATTTTCTGCCTACTACTAGTACGTGTCCCTCTACCATATCTGGGATTCTCGCTTCTGTATTGTGATGAAAATGTGAGGGACTCCTCTTGAAGATTTCATCAGTTTCATCGACACAAGATTGACATGAGACAATGACACGACATTGGTGTGACCTTTGGAGGGCAGTTTGATGCTGTTAACGTTGGCCTCACGTGTGCCTGAGTAGTACCTACCATACTATTATTTGCAGTCATTATTATTATTGTACACTGAGGAGTTTACATATTTTTTAGCATTGTACTTACCCATACCATATCTCAAATCAACGTATGTATCTATCGGTATAAAATGCATGTACGTACATTTCAACTCATGTTTTATACCTAGTCCTGAACACGGTGCTCTCGTCCTGGTATTTCTGATGCGTGGTGATGACGTGGAAAGCATCTGTGAAAAAAGCCTGAAACAAAAACGTGTCTCACAAAATGAGATTGAGAACTCCAAATATTACTCAGGAAAAATACTCCTTTCGTTTTATACTGTTGTGCTTTGAAGGCTTTTGAAATTGATGCTGAGTACTGAATAAAATAAAGAAAAAAAAATAATGGCGAATCATCTAATTTTACTACCAAATTAGTATCAGCTTTGGCCCAATGTACTTATATTGCAACAACAACTTTGTTCTGATTCAAATAATAAAGCAAATTAGCTAGGTATTATTTCATATGAACAAGTTGATACACTTTTTATTCCCAGTTTATGGGATGTCTGCATTCAACAACACCATTTGCAGCAGCAGTGATGGAAAAAAAATGATAAACATTAATTCAGTAGCAACCTGACAAAGTTGCAAAAAATCAATATATGAACTTTTGCCTTGATGATTGTCTATATTGAATCCCCATTATATGAAAACAAATATTTTATGCTTAAAAAGTGTCACTATCTAGTTCTGATTTAACCCTACAAATCTAATACTAAGCAAACAAGTTTGAAAAATCTTAAAAAATCTGTTGATGTGATGACAATTTATGAGTTAATGACCATTTTAACTACCTACTGAAACACATGGCAAATCACAGAAAATTTGCCACCCGTCTTATACACAAGAAAAATATAAGCAAATGTCATTCAAAGACACTTTTGACACCATGATATCACACATATCACTGATGGCTGCAACAGAAATGTCTTGAAAAAAAGATAGTGTTAAACGAAAATGGAAAAGAATTGCCGCACTATCAGCTGATCAATGTTCCAGATCCAACAAAGTGTTGATTACTTCCAATATGTCTTCCCCTAATGGTCCTGAGGTGACAGGATACTGAATCACAAGCCAATGACATTGCTCCCAGTTCACTCAAAGCAAGTTTGGTGATCAAAAACTGGTGTTATTTTCCACCTATGTTCCTTTTTTGTTTTGTGTCATTGATCGAAAATGGGTCAGACAACTTAAACAGTCAACAAAATCAACCAACAAAAGATAGGTTGAATCAGTAGATTCAAATGGCGCTGAGAAAAAACAAAATATAATTCAAGTTACCAACATGACTTACCACCATGGTGCAACACTTCATACTCTATGAATGTAAATTCTTGTTTTATTTACTTGTGCATTGATTTTTAAGTGTACAAGGACACATCCCTTGTTGAAACTCTCATGGTGGGTTCATGGTGGCAGTCCTAGCAAGAAGATTGAAGTTATGGGATCAACACTTGGACATTTTATGAAGTAAATTTGCAATTTTTGTATCAATCATGTGTACATATTGTATCTTGCATTGGCCATATTAAACTGATACATGTCCACCAATGCCTGGTTGATGATATTTTGCAAAATAGGAGGAGATTTGCAGTTTTTCACTGCCATGTGCTACCACAAACAGCACATCTGACCCATCACAAACAGCTTTTCATTGTCAAAAAACTTGCAGCATCTCTTCTTCCTTTGGTTTCTGGGAGGTCAACAGGCTACCCTAACCCTAACCCTAACTTGATTTCTATCTACAGTAAGCATATTATCATGAATATGAATATTAACATAAAAAGCAACAACAATAATAGCAGTAAAAGAAAGCTAGCAGAAACAAAAATCTAGGTCTCTACATTTTTCATTATGAAATCGAAATGTTGAAAAATTTTAGACATTTAATAAAGTCTATATGGACAGTTAAAACAATAAACTTAAAATATTTTTTTTATTGAAACAATTCTTGGAGATTACTCTGAACTCTAAAATGACAGCTTTGATTACTTGTAAAACAAAAGAGTGGAATTGTTTATTCTATTACTTGTTTTTGGTTTTTCTTTTAATTGGTACTGATTTTGTGTAAAAGATAATTTATTTTGTACTTTTTGTATTTTTTGATATGCATGTGTGCATGAATTAAACAACCATTTTATAAACCTTGAATTATTTCATATAAAAATATTATATTGATTTATCACCTTTCATAAAATGTAGGCAACCCTTCTCAGCACAAGTATGAAAATAAAAAAGTTTGGGTCATTGAATTTTTGTTGATCTCAATTTTGTTTTTGATGGTCTGATTGCTCCTACAGGTTGCATTAATTTTAAGCATTAGAAAAATCCTCATTCCCTTGTAACTCAAGTGTGAAATGTGTGAGCAGTACAGGAGATAGTAGTACATTATTACCCTTGTGCGCAAATTGGTTCCAAGATATTTTAATTTTAATGTAAAAAGTGAAATCTGAAAGGTAACAATTTCATGAGTTGGTTTTTGCTACAAATAATATCAAATAGTATTTACATATCTACCTAGTACTTGCATTTTTTACTACTATTTTTTATTTTTTGGCTGTTTTTTTGGTATTGTTATAGATTGCTCCAGCATCATTTTCATATCTTGGTAATTAAATAATATTGAAACTTATTACTCTGTTCACTAATTTTTTTAATATAAAAAGACGCATTTTTTTATAATTTTCTGAATCATAACATGCTGATGGCGAAAATGGCAATACAGGGACGAGCACATTCTGTTAGCAATACTATGTACTGCTTTAATCTTATGCAGGAGTCATAATTTATGTTAAATATTATTGCCCAGAAGTGGATACAAAAAAGTAAAAAGAAGTGCCTATTTTTCTCCAATAAAGGCAATAAAGCTAGATTAGGTTTTGAAGTCCTCATTGACTTCTCTGAGATCGATTCAATGCAGAGAAAGGAAGAACCAAAGGGAAGAACCTGCGGACAGGAAAAATGCGTTCGCGTTTGCTAGAAGGGTCCTTCAAAAAGCATTTTCAACTATGGACTAACCATATTCTACCTGATATTATTCTTTCTTCATCTTTTCTTTTCTTTTTCTTCTTCTCCTTACAAAAAATTTTCACGCGAAAATAAACACCAAC
>JALLOT010000234.1:0-23171 GCA_036939595.1 Thalassiosira livingstoniorum | reverse complement strand
TAGCAAAGCCAGAAAAACACTACTACAATTGTACTTAGTAGTAATACGATTATACTCGTGTTGTTACCAACTGGTTGAGTAAGTACCAGCCAGTAGTATTGTACTGTAAGGTACGTACCTACTAGTTTCCCGTCCGGCCGTGCTATTATTACATACAAACAAAAAAATGCAACATGATAGTACGACAAGGATACACCAGGATACACCGCATCATAAGGTACAGTACCTAATTTTCTAGGAGTATTAGATTGTAAGTCCTACTTACTAGTACTTATTGTACCATACTCCTAATAATAATATTGTGTCATATTATTGTACTTACATCATCATACCATACTTACTACAATACTTAGCATGAATGATGTTGTATGCATGCAGTTAGTTGAATGAACGGGGATGAACTGACTAAAAAGGCCTGCTGAAGCAGCTGAAGCCAAGCACGGCTGAATGAAACCACAATGAATTGCATTAGTAGTACCATACCATACTTATTGTATGGTACCTACAATGCTTCATTACTACTTCATTAATCCTCTAGGTATGGTAGTAGATAGTTATTATTACTACATATTAATACCATACCTACAATACAATACTACGAGTAAGAAGTTGTATGCCATAGCTCTATCTCAGCGAGCTCTCACTGCCATAATATCATTTAGATACTCCAAACTTCAAAGTAGAAGTATTATTTTTGCCTTGTGGTCAGTTTCATTTTCATTTTTTTCTGGAGCCAACAGGAAGCCAATACTTTTCATTTCGGACGGACATCATTGAAATCATTGAAATTGGAGAAAAATGAGTCCCAAGGCTGCAACCAGTGAGACACAACCAAAAGGATCTCTTTCTATCATTTCCAACAACAAATCGACGGACTCAAAGAATAATGCTGCTGCATATCCCGTGAAGCCCATCCGCCGCTACACCGAGTACAATATCTTTTTCCAACTGGAGCGAGAATACATTTTGCAAGTTGAATTAGACGTTAAGCCCAACCTCGATCCTTCCGATGTGTTCGATCCTGAGCGAGATACTGATTACAATGGACCTTCGCTTCCACCAAGGTACAGCGGTCTCGTTTTGCGCAGTGATTGGTACGTCCCTGGCAAAGGAAAACGCAGAAAGCGCAAGCATGTCAAGTCCCATGGCAAAATTAGCTTCTTTGATCTAAGCAGCAAGATCGCTAACAAATGGAATGGCAAGGACGACTGCATCGACAACGAGACACGTATGTTCTGTGTTCGTTTGAGTGATATTGGCATGCAAGAATACAGGAGAGAAATGAGAATGTACAAACTGGCTTGTACCATCGAGGCCTTGAATGCAGAGGACAAGAAAGAAGAAAAGTCGGCGCAGATGAACTGCAGCGACGATTCTTTGAAAAGGCAGGCAAAAAAGCCTTCGACCAAAGATGTCAAGGTTCATCTTGACGATACCGCTGTGGCTGCGATGAAAAAATTCCGGCACAAATATTCAAAGGCCAACGATTCTGATAAAAAGTTTTCCGTGTTGTGTGGCGAGGTATTACCTGAAACTCAAGAAATTTCTTTGTGTCTTCCCGTTGGAGAAGACAAGTGCAAGGCGCTCAGCGTCAAGAAATGCGATACTTCGGTTGAAGGTCAAGTTGATTTCGCCCCCACTCTCTTAAACTACGAGCCCCAAGATCTATCGGTTTTCCGCAACGATGGTGTCGCAGTTGATTACAACGCCAATTTGAGAATCGCATCTACCAATAATAATAATTTTTTTTGCAGAAGGACTTCCAACCAATCTGTTACCAGCATTGAGACCAACATGACCAGCGCCAGCAGCTCCACCGAGATCTTGGATATGTCCGACCATGAAATTCTCAACATTTGGCAGTCGTCTCCTGCCCAAGCAGAGCATTGCGAACACTTGGAAAATATCGTGAGTGTTTGTGTGGATGCTGTATCGAGCGGTAACTTGGAAAGGTTGAGTTCCGTAAACGAACTTTACCCCACAAGCACCTGCGGCGAGCCGAGTGCAATGAACCTCTTTTGCCAGTCCACGATGTGCCAACCCATATCATCCGCCGCAGAGCCAACGATGATGGTACCCGATGACGCTCATAGCGTAGCATCTGTTGGTGCCATGAAGTCTCATATTGAGAAGGAAATTGAAGAAATCTCCCGACTAAGATCATTGCTCGCGCAGGAGCAAAATCGCGCCCAAGAAAACGCAAGGCGCACTTTCAGTGCCCGTTCTGCGTAAACAAAGTGGCAAGAAAGTTTTGAAAATTTTGGTGTGCTGATGTTTTGGCATCCACTTGTTTAATCTGAGATGTCAAAGAAGATGCGCGATGTGTTGGCTGCTGCGTTTCTAAACCTTGAAATAGTTCTGTAATTTGCTCTAAGCTAAAACAATTTTTACTTGAATGAATTCTTTGAAAAAACTTGGAATACTGCTACTACAGGGCAAATCCATTTTCATTTATTGAAGTATTAAGAAAAGAATAGATCATTGACATGAGGCCACGAAGAAGCTCCCAAATTTCTTTTCAAAGTGCAGTCGTGTCCCATTTTTTACACTCCATTAGAGTTTTCATATTTGTCAAACACCAGGAAACAGATCAGGCAACTTTTGCTTTTTCTTTGACTAACAATTAGTTGGGACCGCATCAACTGTTACACCTCATTTCATTTTCAAGATTGCTCAAAAATGGAGTAGTATTTTTCCTGTTTGAAATTCTCTCCAAGCAAAAAGGAAAATGAAGTTCATGGATTTGGTACATTGTAACAATGAAAATATTGATGGAATTCTAAATTAAAAAAAATTGAAAGTAATTACTAAAAAAGTCAAATATATTGCACTGAAAATCTAGTCACAAATGCACAAGTAGTGCACGATTGTCATGACTCATATCTACTTATGCCCTTATTTGAGATTAGTTTTATAGCTGTAATTATGAAGCAATCAAAAAGGAAAAACTTTCTTGATGCATTGTTAAGAATGTATCAACAATGAAGCTCCTTCCATGATTTGAAAAATAAACCAAGTATGAATTCATTCAGACTGTCCAAAGACACTTGGTAACTTTTTGGCAAAGGGGGCTTTGATTTGATGCCCAGTATTGGTGACCAGTTTTGCAAAATATGAGGGGGGGAGGGGGGAGGATTGTGATTTTACTAAGTAGATAAACTGTAAAATCACTAAAAGAATATCTGTGAAACCTTGAGTTTCTTTGTGTGTGGTTACATACAGAAAGGTATTTGAGAGTATTTGGCTCTTGTCTCATCTGAATTCAACCCAGATAATCTGATGTGCTACTGCCTATTCAGTCTCATCTTCCTGTTTGGCATCGAATAGCATAATTTCAAATGCTAGCAAAAGTCGGTACTAATTTTTTGTTCTAAACACATGAAAATTACTTGTTTTTTATTTGGTCATTGTGATAATTAAGCCAAAATATTGTGTAGAATGAATAATATCCTCCTTCACACAATGCACTTTTTTCTTTCTTTCTCTATTAATTTTTCTGTGCAATCTCAATATCATTGGTTTCTTCTGTGTCTTTTCACATGTCAATAATGACAAAGCTGAAAATGCACCTCGATCCATATCATCATTTTTCTGATCCATGGTGGGAACTCTATCCTACAAACTCACAAACTCTGATATTTGCTGATTGTTTAATGCCTCTTTGTCATACCCATCAAGCTTGATTTGGATGGTACTACTATTTTTCAAGGTTCAACATAGTACTAAAGTAGGGGGTCCGGCAGTCAAGAGGTGAATTTTTTAAACCCAACTACAGCTGTTCAAACTTTGCATTTTGTTAGATATATATAAATAATGAAGCTTGCAAAAACTTTCAGGAAAAAATATTGATTTGTTCCCCAGATATCGTAAAAAGTATATTTGCTAGAGAACACATAGTAATTACTAGCAGTTGCTAATTTTGTGTAATGTAGTAGTAAAATAATACGAAATCGATGTTTTATTTTGACCAGTTTTTAAGCGCGAAAAATGTTTCGTGAGTTCTACTAATTACTTACGAACGAAATACAAAGTACAATGTGAATATTTTCGAGAGCGTTTAACGTACTCAAGAGAATATTTTCGTACTCTCGTAAAAAAAAATCAGCTGGTTTAATAGTAATCAGAGTACTAGTCTCTACCTACATTTTCATGGGCACAGTCGTCAAACAAATGCAGCACTGTTGTGCCATCATTTGTCAAAAAATAGAGATTGATGACACAGTGACTTCAATAATTATTTATTTTTGATGGTTGAATACCATATTATAGTAAAAAGGGTTCCCTTGCTATTGTATTGGAAGCACTCAATGTGTTACTAGTTGATGTCCCCTCCCCCTCACCAAACCTCAACTCAACTGGATGCATGTCGCGAAACAAATAAAAACTACAATGAAAATGAAGAAATATAATGAGTGAACAATGACAATTGCAACTTCAGACATAATAAAAATTACAATTATTCTATTAAAAGAGCAGAAATTGATTTAAAAAAACACACATTTTACAATTTGCCATGTTCGATATTCAAGTGACAATTTTTAACTGTCGCTTCATGTTAAGAGTAAAACTTAAAACATGGCAACTATTGCAGTTGAAATTATGACTTCTAGTCAAAAAAAAATATTCACTACAAAATCAAAACACCAAAAATTCTTCCAATTTAACTTCAATTGAACCTGCAATATAAAATCAATTCGAGTTCCAATAATAACTTGTTTGACATGGCAAACTGTATAACTTTCAAAAGTGCTAAAAGAACATAGAAAATTGTAAAAGAAGTTCAAGACAAGGAACAATAATCTACAAATAATATAACTGCAATCAAAAACACTAAAAAATCACAATTGCAGCTACAATTTTAATTTTACAAATTATCACAGCCTACAATTTATAACCTAAATCTACTATATTTTAATTTAAATTCATGACTTGAACTTAAAAAAAATTAACAAATATTACATTTTAATATTTAGTATCTATAAAATACAATTTACAAATTCCCAGTATCAGGTTTAACCCTTATTTGCCAATAATAAACACTGCTACATTCTGTATCATTTTTTCTCGGAGCAGTTTTATAATTTGACGAATGTTCATGTTGATTGTTGTGTGTGTTCTTCTAATCAGTTCGATAGTATCTGTTTCGGCCATCAATAATTTTAATGGCCAAACAATACAAAAATTTCAATCCCATCTCTGTTGATTGCTGTGTTTGAATGTTGCTGTTTCCACGTTAGGTTATGTTGATTGACATAGCCAACACCCGTTGTTGTTGTTGCGTTGTCCATCTTCATTTTGGCGGATGGAGACGGATGCCTGCGTTGACGGACGCCCGCGATCGAATGGTCCATCAAAAAAGCTCTGCTGTCAATAAAATTGTCAATACAATTGTGGGGATAGTGGTTATGTAGAGGGGGGGGGTCGCATTTGTTGCAACTCAATAAACTCGCGCCGGCTTTTTCGTTAGCGCTTCGGCCGGCAATGGCGACTGTCATCTTGTCCCTGTTTCGACAGACAAGCTCAATCCGGCGGTTTATTGTTGTGTTTTTTTGGTGAGTTTTATCACCAGACCACTGGCATAAAGCTTTTGTGATCCAATCGACCGGGCAAGGGCGAGTGAAAGTTCTTGATCCGAGAATTCAACCAGCCGTCGCCAACTCGTTGGTCGAGTGGATCACCAAGCCCATGTCAGAGAGGAGAGATTGTGGAGACTGGGAGCAGTGGTTATGGGAGGTCAATGCCGTCGTTGTTGTCCCGTTTGAGCTCTTCTTAACCGCCTTTCGCGGCGGCTGGTCTGGTTGGAGGTTGGAGGCAATCCCTGTCGATCGCAGCTCGGCCGGCGGTCGTGGCTTCTCTCCTCGCTGTTTGGTGGCAGTGGCGTGGGCAGCAGCGACACAAAATCACAGCATCGTTGTTGCGGATGAGAGTGTTGTTGCTGCTGCTGTTTCAGGGTGGGGGGCTCGAGCATTGGTGTTGCTTCTGTCTGCGACAACATGGCAAAATCCCATTTATGTTGCTTTTGCACGTGATTTCACGCCAAGCAGGTAGAATTTGCGTACACTATTGTGTAGGCACTGCGTCAGATGAGCCAATTCTGACGCAGCAACTACAAACTAGAGATAGTGTAGTTTGTGAAGGGAACTGTTGTTTTGCAAGTTGTGCACTAGTTGTTTTGCAATAGTGTACGCAAATTCAACGCGTTTTCCCTTAGAGCGGATTGGCCATCGTCAACAATCGTTGTCTGGCAAATCTTTCGAAAAACAAAACCGCGACGAAGCTTGGGAGGTGAGAAGGAAGAACTTCGCCAATATTTTTTTTTAATAATTTTCTCCAAAATAGGGCCAGCTGGACCCCCTAACTAAAGATTTGTTGTTGAATTGTTTGATCCATGAATAGAATTCAAACATCATTGCTTCATGTGACACAACATGGGTCAAATTCAAAGTTCAACTGAGGACATCATATTCATATGTGATATGTGATATGTTGTACATAAAACTGTTTCTTTTTTGTGTTTTGTATTTTTGTGGTAATGTTGTTGACCATTTTGATAATGGTTGCAAATTTTTGTTCTGGTATAGAGATCAAGTATTAACATTGTTTCTGTATTTTTATGATCAATTGGCACCCAACTAAAAATCAGTGTTTCTACTATCATTGTGTTTATTGAGTTTATGGACAATTGACCTTTCTGTGCTTAGAAGGCTTACTAGTGACTTAACACTTCTTCAGTTCTGTGATTGACTTTAATTGGGCATCTTTCCCAGATCCCAATTGATATATATTCCTGTACTTCATCAGGGTTAACAATTTTTACATATTTGCTATGAGAAAAGCCTGCACACAGATAGGGCATAACTCTTGCACAACAAAAAAATGGAATGGATTACAACCAAAAATGAGTCTAGGAGAAAAGAAGAAGAGTGAGCATGAGCTGGATAATATGTTAACACTATTCTAGTGTTTTCTTTCATAAATATTAATCAGAAACTTTCCTGACATGAAGGTTCATTCAATCAAACAGACTAAAACATATGACATTTTGAATCTGACATCTGAACCCTCCAAACAAATTATTTTTCACCCTTCTTGTATTTTGATTTTTTTATTCTTACTTGATCTTTGTTTTGGATTTTGTTTTGGAACTCTGAGCTCCAAATACTCAGTTGACAAGAGTATGCAAGAAAAGGAGTGGTCCCCTATGTAGTTTCTGGGACATGATTTGGAAGTAGCACAATTCCTTCCAGGAAGAGCTTAAATGTTATCACTGTTACAACATTTTTGAAGAATTCTAAAATGACTATCAAATGCTAGTAAACATTTCTGGTTGTCAGAAAAATCTTGTTGTAACTTGCAGTAACAAATTTTATGGACAAATCATGCTTAATATAATTGAAATGAACTGTAAAATATTGATGTTTAGTAAAAAAATGATAGTAGATTACAAGTATGTCCATGAGATTGATGATGTAAAAACTTTGTAGTGTGTGTATGTAAAACTATGTGATTATGTCACCAGAAAGCCAGGGGAGCATCCAATGTTACCACTGTAACATTGCTGGTAGATGATGAAAGTCCTCCTTCCTGAAGGAAGTTTGAAATCCAAAGAGTGACTCAGAATTTGACAGTATACACTGAAATTGTACAAAAAGAATATACTTATAAATATGTATTTATTTACTTAAAAATTGAAATCTACTTATCCATATTTCTTTGTGATATTGGAAACAGAGATTATCAACTCAATTCATTAAGATTTTTCAATTCCAAACAGATAGGAATTCGATATATAATATAGTCAGTGACAATTGGTTGCTGGATTGTTTGACTGATATTGTTTAGAGAGCATACAAGAATGCTTTTTGTAGAAACAAAGTTGTTGTCATATATTTGTACAATATTTATAAAATGGACCATGCACAACATCCCAATTTTGTTTTCATTCTTTTGGTGATTTTTTGCTTAGTTTTGCTCAAGTCCAAAAGTGTTGTGCTTTGATAAAAAACATAGTTGCCAACAAAAATACCAGGGGAAACCCTTTGATGATTTCAAATGAAGGAATATTTTTTCATGGTCATAGTTCGATGTACATATGCAGAAAATAATAGAATAAAGAAATAATCATTTTTAATACCTACTGAACTTGAATTCCTCATGTAAATATCATAATTGATGCATCATCACTCATTGAAGAATGCAATCCATTCCTTCACTTCTCACCTCCGTTTGAGTGTACACAACAAAATGTACTATATTAAATTGTGCAAATTGAGATTACTCTGAATCATGCACTCTTTTCTTTTGTTTTTTTGCCGCAATTAGTTGTGTATCTTTTAAAAAAATATTGTTTTGATGGTTATATGGAATGTGATGACTGGTCAAAAGGTAATCTGATTTTTTGTTTTAAAGCTTCTATTGTGTTGATAATGATGTTGGTTGGGGTCATCCTTGCAAAAGATTTGTTGTAATGATAGGTGAAGAAGTGGTAGCTAATGGTCAAATCAATTTTGTTATCTATTTCTAATGTTCCCTTTTGCTAAGGAACTAAGATAACAATAATAAAGATATAGAGCATTTAGTCTTGAGTACTTTGGTATCACACTTTTACTCAACATTCCAATACCAATACAATGTAACTAAATTTCTTTATGGATTTTTTGGAAAAGCAGTTTAAAATTTTCATCAAATCAAGACCTCTTATGGCGTAGCTTAATTGAATGTAAGTAAACATGAATAATACACAGAAATTTAGTTTGACACAAATCATATTCTGATTCAAAAATCAGTTCTGATACATGTATTTATTTTTTTGTATACATGTATGTATGTAACAATTTTTTGTCTAAACTTCTAGAAGAGTACATCTGAAAGTTAAATTTTGTTTATTTTGAAAAGGCTTCAAAATAGATGTGCAATTTTTGGAATTGTTATCTAGTACTTTCAAAAAGTGACACATAAATATTCATTTTTCTGTGAAGTTCATCACTGAAAGATATTTTCATTTTTCTTGGAAATGTCAACTTTTTAAAACATGACTACTTTGCATGGGTTAATATGCTGAGTAAAACTTATTTTATAATTACAATGCTAATGTTTGATGAGTTCATATCCTTGATATAAACTCTACAATAATAACTTGTTCATTAGTTTTTACCTTCTAACTCAAATTTATATATTTTGACAGTGTTTTTTTTGCTGTTATTTTTCCATAATATTTTGTTTGAGCATCAAAAAACAAAATTTTAGAAAAATGAATTGTCATATAATTGATCAATACTATGTAAGATATTTTTTGGAAAAATTCAGATGAGATTTTTCCACTTCAGCTGTAATGATTGGCAGCTAGTTGTGCTGAATTTTCAAAGATAGAACTAAATGTTGCTGAGGATTTGCTTTTGATGGGGTGGAGGCAATTGCACAAACAAGCACTGGTAAAAATCTAATATAGGAAAAAAATGTACAATATGTTTTGAAAAGATCAATGCTTGAACATTTTGTTTTTAGTTTTGTGAGCATAATGAGCTGTGATGATCTCCAGAAACTAAACTTTGACTGGATTCTAAAAGCCTTCTTCATTATTATACAATAAGATCAGTACTCTTTTCAATATAGTTTTAAGCTGAAATGTGAGGGAGACAACACTATCAATTGAATTAAGTTAAACTTAAATATCATTTCTAGTTTAATGGTTGTTTACAAGTACAAGAATGTGTGAGTTCCTACATTTGAAGACATGACAAAGTACTTTTTATTCTCTATTTTTATTCAATTGGTAGATGACAATCTCAAACAGCCAGATGTTTTAGACAGAGGGAGTTATATCTTTTAGCACCACCTATTTTGAACCTTTGGTGTAAACCTACCAACTGTTTGCTGGATGCTGGCATTTATAATCACACTTAAGCTGGAACATAGTTCTGTTTGTCAGAGATAAAATTCAAATTCATGCTTGATTCTTATTGTGCTGTACATTTTACTGTACATAAATCAATAAAATCACATACATTTTGCCTGGTCCAACTTCATTGTGGAATTTATCTGTTCCAGAAGCACATGAAACACACCCTATTCACAACTACTTTACAAAGAAGCTTCTATCAATTTCTTCTAAGTAAGTATAAAATTTGCTGTTGATGAAAAAAATTGCTCCTTATTATGTGCAATATTTAAAGAGAAACCATTGTATCATGGCCAAGCCAATTCTATTAATAGGAATTTATATACATATTGTCTTTGATGTAGGAACTTGTATTTTTTATGCATGTATGCCAAATTCTCAAAAAAGTCACTTTTTGGATGACCAAGGATGATATCAGCTCATAAGCAAGTTGGAGAAAGCACAATTCACAGCAACAGAGGCAAGAGTATTAATGCTGGAATCCACTGTCATTGCCATATCCATGTGTAAGTGTGGTTTCTACAAGCAGTATTTACAAGATTGGGGACAAAAGCCACTGGCTGACAAAACATGGCCTAACTGGAAGTGCCACTTCAAAGAAGTGTATACCAGCTAAAAATGTGACATGCAGGTAGAGCATAAAGCCATGATGGCTAATGCAGCAATGACACCAGATCCTGCAACATATGATGAGAGTGCAGCCCCCTCCACATTCCTTTTGGATGTGGATGGGATGCTTAACAACCTTGTCCAGGTGGCCACAACATCAACAGAACAAAAAGCTAGAGAGAATGCAATAATGTCATTAAATACATGGTCATTGAAAACAACAAAAAACTCACAGAATCTGTCACCTCTCTCAAAAATCTTACCAATATCATTGCATCCCAATCTGGTAGCTCACTTGTTCCTACATCAACTGACCATCCCACAGCCACAGTCACCATCAACGGTAAACCAGACAACTTTACTTCTGGAAATTCAAAAATTTTGCATTGGACATAAAAGCAAAATGTAAACAAAAAAGAAAATGGGTCACAAAGACAATGCCAAATGCAGCAACACCATGGGAGGGAGAATGGAAAAACAAAGACTGGGTACCAGCAGAAATAGAACTCAAAGGTTACTGAGCATGATGGGGGGCAACACTCTTGAGGAAGAAATTAATCAGAAATCTAATTTAGACAATGAAAATGTTCTTACCAATAAAGAAAGTGTACTCATAGCTAACATGTGTAGTCCCACCCAAAAAGTAGTAAAGCTTAAACCCAATGAACTTGGCTTTGTCAATTAAGGGACATTTGGTATATTTTTAATTCCCAATGCACCACAAACAGAAACAGATCCCACAGCACCAAAAATTGCAGTGCATGATGCAAATGGAAAACAAACCCTCTCATCAGCAACATGCAAAGTCCCATGCATTTTAACCTAACACCAAGCTCATATGATGCCCATCTTCAAAAACTCATTAGTGGGCCTTGCTCCATTTTCTGGTGAAGGATACACTTGCATCCTCACCAAAACTGATATCAAAATCAAGAACCAAGATGGGAACACCATTGTGCAAGGTCACAGAGACCAAACATCAAAACTACAGCAAATACTATTGTGTCAACCATGTGGACATGATGAATTGGCAGAACAATTCAATCATCAACAACCAGTAGTATTAAAGGCACTTAATGTGTATGACCTACCAACAGTTGAAGAAAAAAATTAAATTTATGAATGCCATTGCTGGTTACCCTGTTAAGCCTACATGGATGAAAGCAATTAAACAAGGTAACTACATTACATGGACTGGCCTCACCACATACAAGGCTGCCAGAAAATATTGACCCATCATGGAAGAAACAACTCAAGGCCACCTTAATCAACTTGTCAAGGCATGAGATCAACTAAACCTAAACAACCCATGTCTCCAGTATCTACTTCAACAGATGATCCAACCCACACACAAACTCTCTCCAGTCTAGACAATCCAACAGACCTCCCATCTGTACCATCAAGAGAGGTGTATATTAAAAAAGAATATACTAACAAAGCCTACTACAACCAGAGAGGAAGGTTTCCTGTCAAGGCAAGGTCAGGAAATGCCTACCTCACAACAGACTACCACATCAACTCCAACGTAATCTTGTTACAGGCTTTCAACAATAGGACAGATGGTAAGCTAATAAAGGCGTACAATGAATTAATTAAACAAATCAAAAACAAGGACACAAAGTCAATGTCCACATTTTGGATAGTGAAGCCTTGGAAGCCTTATGAAATGCAATCAACAAATCAGGAGCAGAGTACCAGCTGGTCCTGCCAGATGTTCATTGCTGTAACATTCCTGAATGTGCCATACAAACAATCAAAGAAAATTTTTTTGCCATCTTAGCCAGACTCAACTCTGAATTTGTGTGGTACCTAAGGTACCTCCTTCTCCCACAAGTTGAACTTACTGTCAATCTCCTCTGTCAATCCAACATCAATCCATAGCTTTTGGATTAGGCCTATTTCACTGGGAATTTCAATTAAGAAGCAACTCCACTGGCCCCACTGGGTTTCAAAGTACTTATCCATGTTCAACCAGGCCAATGAAAATCATATGGTGCTTCAACATAGTGGATGACTTCTATGTGGGCCCAGCCCTTGACCACTACAGGTGTTGGACTAATGTCCCTACAACTACCAAAGCTTTCCAAATCTCCAACACAGTCAAGTTCCTACATAAAAAGCTCAACCATCCACTACCAACAGTGTACAATAAAATCAAACATGCTGTCAACAAAATGTCAACCATGTTCAATTGCAAACATGTGGACATGTCAGACAAACAACTGGAATCCATCACTGCCATGCAATGAAATTTCAAGCAGTGGAAACAAAAAATCTCACCTCTGTCTCAGCATCCTTCTCAATCCAACAACCAACCCACCCAATCTCCATTGATCAAAACTACATCTCCAAGGGTGCACATTCAAGCTCCAAGGGTGCACAACAAACCACCTCCACACCTATCTGTTGTCTCCCAAACCCAAGATGACTCCCCACTACCCTATGGGCTTATCATCACCCAAACACAGGATGATGATATACTAGAACCCAATGTCTCCACAAGCCTGCACTTGAGCCCTATCAACCCCAGCTACACCACAGGCTGCTGCAACCAAATTATACCCACTTGCACTACTGTGTGAGTGGGAAGGGGCTGTAATGGACAAACAAACAGGCCAAATGTTAGAGTATTGCCAACTTATGAAATGTCCAGAGTTAGCAAAAATATAGGATCAATCCTTCTCAAAAGAGATAGGATGCCTCATCCAAGGCTTACGGAGTATAATTGATGGCAAAGATGCCTTCCAATTTATCCCATTCCACAAATTTCCTGAACTCAAGATCCAAGATGTGACATACACCAGAATTGTCAGTGAAATCAGAAAGGGAAAAGTGGATCCAAATCAAACATGAATCATGGTAGGTGGCAATAAAAACAATTATGACAGCAAAGTCAGCACACCTGCTGGCAAATTGGACACTGCCAAACTTATGTTTAGCAGTGTCATCTCCAGACAAGGAGCTAAATTTGCTGCATTCAATATGAAAAAAATACTTTGAGATGTCACTACCCAACCCTGAGTATCTCACAATATGCCTCAGTGACATCCCACAAGATTTTATTGATGAATATGACCTTGATACCCTAGCCCACAATGGATGGATCTACATCCATATTGTTAAAGCGGTTTATGGGCTACTGCAAGCCTGAAAACTAGCCCATGATCTTCTCTCAGAATGCCTCAAGGCTGCAGGATACTATCCTACTCTCACCACACCCAGTCTCTGGAAACACAAGTGGAGATCCATTCAATTTTTGTTAGTGGTAGATGATTTTGGAATTGAATACATTGGGAAGGAGCATGCATTACAATTACTCTCAACACCCTGTCAACATTGCTCTGTAACATGTGATTGAGAAGGGAAAAAGTTCCTAGGTATTGAACTAGCATGGAACTACAACCAGGTCTGGGTGAGACTCTCAATGAATGGCTATATTCAAGTTAAGAGGTATGGCCACCCCACACAAGGCACACAAGCCCATCTATGGTGCAACAGAACAATTTGCTCTGTTGAACCTCCAAGGTCCACCTCTCAACAACAAAGGCAAAACCTGGATCCAATCCCTTGTTGGATCTTTATTGTACATCTGCCAAGCAGTCAATAACAAACTGCTTGTAGCCCTCAGCACCGTTGGCTCCCAACAAGCATGATCCACTGAGGAAACCTGACAAAGCATATAGGTGGCTACTTGACTATGTTGCAGCCTACCCCAATGGTCGCATTGTCTACCAATGCACAAGCATGCAGCTGGCAGCCCACTCTGATACTGGCTACCTTGAACTGGGATTCATAGACTGCAATACCTATGTCTTCATTGTAATTGTCAATGAATGAGATTTCTTGTCACTCAATCTTTTTTGTTGTTTGTTGTCAGGCAATTAAGTAATTTGAGAATGAGATGGTAGACTATTAAATGATATGGTCTTGTTCTAGTTCTAGTCCATTAATTCATTTAAGAGCTCCTAATTAGTCATGACTTATATGCCTATCTGCCTATTGCCTATTGTGTTGAGTGATGTATTGTATCTTTTGAAAGAAAAAAATAGTAAGATTCTGATGTCACTAGAGTCATACATAATACTGCCATAACTGCAGAATTCTAAACAATTTGATGAATAAAATCAATAGTTTTACTTGAATAATCTAATCATATATTTTTTCTCATTAAGCTTGATTCCAAATCTTCAATTTCTAGAATAGTGATGTTGCTTTAAGTCCATGCATAATTTACACAGAATTTGATCCTACAGATACATAATAAGCTTAAGACAGGGAGAAGAATATCATCAGTACTTAAGAAAGAAAACTCCCAATATTGAGGAAAATTGATTCTGTTTTCTTGTCATAGTAAAGTATTGACAAACAGGATTAAAATGTCAACCAAGACAAAGTATCTTCTTTATGTTTATGTGTTACTACATTTAGGTATCTTTTCTAAGAACTACTGTGTCATATGGTCATTTTTGGACTTGAAATCAAAATTCCATTTCATAATCAAAACAATTGAAAATTAACATTCAACATAAAATTTGAGTCAGATGATCAATTGCACAATAGTTATTTGACAAAAACTGAAGGATGAACAAATGAAAGACACATTTGGAATCCAAGCCATGGTCACTAAATTTGTATTTCTAATGTCCATAGAGGTCATTCATCAATGATTTTTTAATTTTAAGATTAAGGACGTTACAAGTTGGATTTGCATGTACATTTGTGCACTTTTATAATTGGTATGAGCTATCTGTGCATATATATTATGTAGTTATAATTCTAATTTCCATAAATAATTGCACTGTTGATTCAGCACAATTTTCAGTCACACCTTTCAAATAGAATTAAAAAGATGTGACTGAAAAATTGATGCTTAGTCAATTTGAGATTATTTATGAGCTCCATCGAGTGCAAAAGAGCAATCACAGAAAGTTAGTAGTGCATTTTTTCTGTGCTCTTTTGTACTAGTTTGAGTTCAACTATTCTACTTTACTTTACAAGTTATTGTGCATAGTCTGAATGCAAAGGTGATGATGGAAAGTTGATGTAAAAACAAAATTGAATGTTGACAGTTTTTGTGATACAAAACTAGAGCAAACTAAGGCAGCACTTGCAGTTTTTGGGGAACATCTATCAGCATTGAAGCTTGCAGGAAAATTTGGATGTATTTGATGGCTTGTTTTACTTGTTTGGTAACATGCATGTGGTTTGGGGGAGGTAACATTGACTTATTAAATATTTTTTTAAAAAGCCATGTCTTGAATGAACAGGCAGAAAAAGGTACACTTAACCTTAACTATTAAACCACTTATTCATCAACAACAAATCATAAGTGAAAATATTTGAGCCATCAAGCTCTATTTCTTGCTAAATGGTGGTAGATTGATGATGTATTTGTTTGATAGTACTTCCAAAGATGTAGGTAGTAAGTAGTACCCTTGATTACTACCCAATCTTGGTTTTTAGATTTTCTTACAGAATGTTTCTCATTTGATTAAATTTTATATTTTTAAGATGTACCAAATAATTTACCAAGTGTCTTGAATGAAAGAATATCAAATTCCAATGATTTCTTAAAATAACACTTAACATTAAAATGGCCAAACAAACATCAAATACCTATCATTTTTCTAATAAATTACAAAACAATAGTCCACCATTAATTATTTTGTGATACAATATCTATCAAACATATTTTTTCTATACCAGGGGAGAAACTTAATATTTTTTCCTGAAAATTTTTGCAAACTTTGTAAGTTATGTATGTATATGTATACATATATATAAAAATTCAAAGTTTGAACAAACATAGTTGGACTCAAAAAAATTGCCTATGGGCTGTGACCCCCCCTTTTGAAAGACACTCAACCATATAGCAACCATTCAATGATGGTAGGTGCACAAGGAGAACATTTGTAGAACTGATGGCTGATGAAACATTGTAGGTGTACCATTTTGTAGATGGAACCAAAAGTAGCAGTGTGAAGAAATTGGTTCATTGCTGATGATAGATTTCAAGAGAATTGTCTTTGTATTGTGATGAGGGAGAAAGATCCAAGTCTGACACCTGATCTGTGGGCAGAGTGAATGATACAGTCACATTTGGATTCCATTTGACATTGGAAACGCCATCCCTGACTAACAGAACTGCTATGTACCTCAATGACAGACACATTTTTCTCTTAGAACTGACCAGTTATTGAAACAAAACCAATTAGCCATACTTGTCATAAGCTTTGTACCAGAGAAGGGTTTTAGGTAGGATGACCAACACCCAACACTGATCATCCAGTAAGGCATATCAAGAGAAATGTCCAAGGTATTGCAAAATGTCTCAATCAGTCACAGGTGGAGTCAACGTCACACTCACATAATATGTGGTACTTGTCTGTCCAGATGCAAACTACACAAATAAAGGACCTAGCCAGTATGATGCACAGGACCACCTCTGTAGAGAGTAGAGAGTACTGCACCAACCAAGACACAGAGTGGAAGCAAGGATCCCAATTTGTACCTGACCAGGTTTGTCAATTCATATTGTTGGATTGATATTGACAAGGAGGAGAAACCAGTCTTGCTTTTGCTCTTCTGCACCCTTATCAAGAACTTGGAAAACCTCATGACACTTGGTGCCCATGATACACCATGGCATATTCATGGCTCAGCCTTTGCCATCAAGTACTTGTGCTGCTATGACAATGAGTTACTACTGCAGGGCACTTGTTTATTGTTCATCAGTATTTAAGCTGTAGCTGACTTCAGATTACCTGTGGATAAACAGGGAATTTGATTACCTTCTTATCAACTTTTCAGCCAACATTAGCAAGAAAGGGTCTTTTGCAGAGACAAGTGTGACTATATTGTTTGGATCTGGTACATGGGGGGAAACAAGAGAGCATCTTCTATCACCACTCAAGTATTCTTTGCCCTATAATCCCAAATTCCAAGTTGACATGATGATTGCTTTTAATTAATGCAATGGCTGGTTTGATCACTGAACCCAATGACACTTTGGTATGTGTAATTGCTAGTAAAGATAGTTTGACTTTGTTACAGAAAAAAAACTATATTGAATGCTGGTATTTTCATCTTTAGTTTGTTTAATACCATACATTTGATTGTATGTTATTAGTCAACTGACTTCCATACAAGTTCATCAAGAGCATAGTGTGGTGTGTAGGTATGTAGGTACAATACTGTACTAGTCTAAGAATTCATATATATAAATGAGGCAGGTAAATACCAAAGAACACATTTTTGATTTTTTGAGTACTTGTGACATATTGGGTATTTGGTATCAAAAATTGTATTTTTTGCTCCTTCCAGTGGTGCAATAAAAGCCAGTGATTGGGTACATGGGGAAGAGAAATAAATTGAAATGTCCTATTGCTTAATGTTAATGATGAGATGGTATGGCACTGCTGCTGAAAATAAAATGCTTGTGGATATTTTGCTAAATTTTTGATATCCAACCACCTCCCTCTCATGATGATGAGTAAGAATTGATGTTTTATTCTTTAAGTCAGTGGTCCATGCAATTGCAATGCAAGAAGAATGAGTCTGTTTTATAATGGAATTGGTACTATCAGTACAGTTTAACCATCCCAGCATCCTTTTGTCTTCTGTACATCCAATTTAATAAAGGAATAGTTATAATAGATATTGTTTTACTGTCCTACCATCCTTTTATCATCTTTACACCAAAATAAATGTAGGATTGATATGACCAGTAAGATCTGACTGTCTTACCATCCTTTTGTCATCTCAACAACATCATGCAAGGTCTGACAAGTCTTCCAAACTTACTACACTCTTATCAACAAAACAATGGTGTCCACTATGCAAAAATTCAATATCTAAGTTTTGCTTTTGGCCTGCTGAAATAAAAAGGTGTCTTTTGGACAAGACATGTCTTAAATATATAAAGGTAAGTGTAGGTATCTAATTAGGTACAGTAGCACATATCTTGTCATTATTCTGCATCTGCTAATCAATGCTGCTAAAATAAAAGTTTTATTATTGTCACAACACCACATGTTGTGTCAGCATCACAATGCTTGTAACATTGTGCAACTACCACTTACCTAGGCCTCAGAAGTGATGAGAGTAAACTGGCAACCTGCATGCTACATAGCAATCACTCTGCAATGAACATTAATTGACTCACCAGAAACTTGGAGCTGATATAGAAATTAGCCCATTCTAGGGTACCACCTGCATTCTAGCAACCCCCTTCCAGCCAAAATGCTTCCTACAATTACACATACCAAATCAAACAATGTTTTCTAATAACCATTGACCAACAAGTTTTTAACTTCAGAATAGGTAATGCAAAAAACAGTATTGTATTCTGAGATATTTCCTTCCAATGAAACACACTCATTTGTGTTAATGACAGTCTTGCAAGTATTGACAAATTGTTTGTTAAATTGCACCATGAGTCAACTGACACAAATGTTAAGCATTAGGGATGTAAGTGAAAAAAAACACATAATTTTGTCAATAAAAGATTTGATCTGAGTCACTGCATCACCAAAATCTAAACACCAGTAAAAACTAAGGTATCAAGTAATATGAAGGGTCCTCAATAAGAATATTTGAATTTTTGAAATCGATTATTGTAGTGGATAGTAGTTAATTGATTTGTACATGATAACTATTGATTTCCTATCAGTTTGTTCTTGGTTGTGAAACACATCTTTGTGATAATTTGCTCTTTCTTCGCTGCTGATTACTGGAAAAAGAACATGTAATGTATACTTTACAGGGACCAGTACTTGGATATGAAAATGAAAATATCTTGATTGTTTCTGCAAAAAAAAATAGTTTTTGACTGATTGGTTTTGCAACAGCAATAGCAATAGCAACTAAAAATCCAGAACCACCACGCTCAAATGATAGATCCAATCAATAACCTCATATCCCTCTACCTCTGTTAGAACAAACCTCATAATCATTTTCCTGGTTTTCTTTTGAGGAGGGATGGCCTAGTTCAGTGTTTTCTAGTGGTGGTGCTGCTAAAGATAGAGTAATACAAAATGGGCAGTTTCAGCTGGACAAGTGACAATAATGGCCTTGTTTCAAAATTAGGCACCCACCAAAAATAATGATGGTACAACAAACAGTCCAACCAAGGTAGAACGATTGCAAAGGCATAATAATAATAATGATAATACAACTGCAACTGAAAAAAAAATTGAAGCCTAAGGATAAGTAAGGCTAGTACTCTCCCCGAATAAATCTGTAACATGTAGGATAAAAATGATACAAAGTTCATGACGCTTTTCGCCATTACCCACCAGACAACATAGATAGACCCTATTTTATGAAATTATTTAAAAGTAGTGGATTTCTCTAGCAAACCATTTTTGTTACCTGCTGGAATCATGCTAAGAGCACAAAAGGAGCTCGGATAGTAAGTGGGTGACTGAGAGGAAATGATTTAAGACAACAGTGACCAAAGCACATTACCTCTCGCATGCCAATTTCTCACCTTTGAAAATGAAGGCGTACTACTAGGCTGCAATGAAGGTAAATCGCTCGGGAGAGCTGAAGGCATACTCATTGGGGGAGATGATGGAAGATGGCTCGGGTAAGCTGATGGCAGATGAGAAATTGTCGGAGAAACAGTGGGAAACATAGAATTAGAATATGCTTTTGTTAGTTCGCTGCCTTCATAAAATTCTAGGTACTCGTTTTCTGCGAAAAGTCCTTGCTCAACAACTTCTGCATCATGCACCAATTCATAATCATCATCTGACATTATGAAAAAAGACTGAAACGAACCAGGTGGAATTGTGACTTCCCAAAAAGTCAACTCCTTTCGGCCCCTCAGATCATCTATTTGATCATAAACTTTTGTCCAGCCACTGTCGATAAGTTCAAAACCATCGTATTTTCCTGGACGAGCATATGCCTGCACACGACTCGGACTGTTTGAATTAGAATAATTGTCAACGGACGTGACAGTAATTGGGTTAGTTCTGGATTTCACAAAGAACTTGACTCCACTGTTTCCATATTCGCTGCCAGGACCAATGGTTTGACGATATGTATCGGAGACGGGTTTGGGCACGAAAAAGACGCTTGCAATGCCCTTTTATACGCGCTGGCGATCCTGTTTCCGCCAATCAAAAAAGAGGGAGCATCAAAATGATAAAATCTACTCAAGTCGGAGACAGTTGCAAGTGCGGCGCGAGGGTCGCCATCACAGAATTCTGCTTGTGCATCCCTAAATAGTTTTTCAAAAATGTCAAAACATCAGCAAAATGAATTCAATTTCCCAAATTTTTGCTTTGGCTGTAAACAACCTACCGGACACGCTGCGCCCTCTCATTTTGCGGCCAAAATCCAATTTGAACTATGACAACGGGTATCTCCTCTTTTGAGGAGTGAATGAAACGATGTTTTAATTGAATACAGTGATTGACATTGCCTAGATTTTTGCATATTTTTCAACATAGTTGCACGTACCTTTGCATTCCCACGCCCCGACTTCTGATGCTGCAAACATCTCTGTTCGAACCTGTTGCACCAAGCCTCTAAAAAGACAGGAAATTGAGAAAATCATTGAGGAGTTCTTAGGGTGAGCAAAACTAATCAATTTGAACATGAGTATCCTTACGTCAAGTTTCCGAGATATCTTTGGCAACAAAGAGACGAAAATCATTTTAGAACAGCGGCTATGTGACAATTTTGAGCAAATCACAAAGTGTGAAAACTTACGTCAAGCTCGTATCCTCGTCAGTCCAGGACTCTATGCAGAAGAAATAAATCGTGTTCGAGCACAGTGAAAGATATTTTTCCAGTAGAACAGTCTGAAGTCTGAACGGTTTGTGAAAAGGTAAGCCAGCTGCATTGCAGAAGCAATTGCAAAATGAACTAACCTTGTGTGCCTTGGTGCCAAATGAACCCTATTGAACCATGTTGAAACACGAAATGAATAAGTCAGAAGAATTGGACCACAAAATCTACGCAATTGGAAAAGAGACTTTTACCTTTCCAACTGCCCATTCCTTGCCTGCTTGAAATCAAATCACTAAGTTGGTTCCAGTACTGTCCATAACCAGGATACCAGTCTCTTGCTATTTCTGTTCCTCCAACTGCAGCCTTTGCCATTTCAAAAGAATCTTGCTGTCCCATCTGCAATTCTAGTGTTCGGGCGAATGTCTGCTCATGGCCAAACATTTTACCACAATTGGCACTAAACTTCGAAGGAACCGTTCCTCCACTGATATCATCTACACCACCATTGTCTTGAGGGATCATGAAAGAGCAATCTCCTAAACTGAGAGGGGCGTCCAGATTGTCGAGTGTCGAGTAACCCTTCATTGTAAAGCCGCATCAGTTCGGATGCTTCTTTTGTTGCCACAGCCTAAAAATATCGCCAGTGGATTCAGATAAGCACAGATGTGTCAACACCCAAATTGAAGAACATCGTAGATCTAGGAAGATGGCTTTCGGGTCACTCACATCTGCACCCTCTTCTTTTGTTGCCGCATTCGCTGCATAGATAACATCATACAGTTCCTGCTCCATGGCACTTAAGTCCCCACCATTTTCGAGAATCGACTTCACAGAGTTCCACAAGTTACCATTTTTTTCCAGGGATTGGCTGCTGGTCGAGTGACCGATCATGTTGGATTGCCCTGAGAGTAAAAACAAGTCCCTTCCAAAACTTGCTGAAAACCTTACCAGAAAGCAGAATATCGTGCGGAGACGCCACACCGTCATCGTTAATTTTTTCAAAGATATTTTAATAAACAACGTCAATCTGCCAAAATATCTACTATGTGCATTCTAGAGAGAATGCCTCTAAAGAACAAAGAGCAAGCTAAAAGTCAGTAAGGGCCAATAGTAGTAGATAGTGCCTAATTTTCTAAGACGTCACGTTACGTTACATTAAGTCAGTAAGGTATTCGTCAGGCAGGCAGCCCACCAACTCCTAGAATGCTTCATGACGATGGCTACTTACCTACCATACAATCAATAGTTATTTTGCTGTCGTGAAGTCAGATATCACGAAGAATCTCTTGCTTTTTGACCCGGGCATTCATTGATAAGAGAGAGCGAGCACCTAAGTAGATCATCTCTTTGATTGATTCATGCATTCGATCAGATTCGATCATCAAGGCTTGACTGAAGGTAGAAAGTACGTGTAAGTAAGTACTAACTAAGTACAATAGTAGTACTATACTAATATTATTGGGAGTATTATGTTAGTTGTTATGGTCGGTAGAGTACATAGTAGTAGGAGTATTGGCTTGTTCTACATCTATGTATCATACATACCTACTACTCGTATATTTTTCTTGTTTTTACTACTTCCTACTCGTACTATACTACACGCACACGGACCTACACGGACTCTCTCTCTCTCTCTCTAGCTCTAGAGAGAGAGATACTAATTCTTGGAGTAAGCACAATACTTACGTACTAAGGTACAATAGGTAGATAGATAAGTAGATAGATGGATAGATAAAAAAAATAGTAAGGTATGCTATGGTATATTATGGTAGGAGTAGTAGAGAATTTTTTATCATTTTTATTAACGTAGTAGTAAGTACTTACTATTACTCGTACTTTCTTGGATAGAGAATGTTTTTTAGACTTTAGAGTGTCGACACTCTGAGAGTGCGGGGCAAACATTTTCACACTCAAGCTCTGT
>JALLOT010000233.1:0-23221 GCA_036939595.1 Thalassiosira livingstoniorum | reverse complement strand
CAAACGTGAATTAATATGGGGGTGGATACATGGTATGCTATCCATGTCTGATATACAAATAACATACAAAGAACATACAAAAAACATACAAAAAACATGAAAAAACTTACAAAAACATACAAAAAACATACAAAAAAGCATACAAAATGTACAAAAGGAAATCAAAAATGGTATACAAAAGAATATTAAAGGAAACATTAAACACTAAGGGAGTCTACACAATTAGAAGTTGTTTACCCTTGTCTTTTCAGGCTGTTTTGTTCCAATTTACTTACTCTGGTGATATTAAATACTTGTTTTCAACTCATTTTTTGTTTACTTTACCTCATTCAATTAGTCAGAGCATTTGAACCATACCACACATGAAAAAATATTCCAAATTATCTTAGCATATCAGCATTGACAAAAGCTCAAACAAAAGAGTTTGCAAAAGAACATACAAATAGAAAAGAATATAAAAAGGAACATAAAAAAGAGCATAGAAAAGAGCACAGAAAAGGACATTAAAATTAGCATACAAAAATATGCAAAATAGAATACAAGAACAGTGATGATCTTCAATATCATACATGAAAAATACACAAAATAGCATAAAAAAGAAAGTACAAAAGAACTACTAATGAAATTACAAATTAATGTATGAAAGAACAAAAAAAACATTAAATTCAAACAAAACCTGTGAAGTAGCTTGCATATAGCTTTTCGCCGAAGAATCTACAAATGAACTCATGGATTAACATAAAAATAAAAAAACAGTGAATATGCAAAAATCTGCACAAAAAACCTACAAAAGAACCAAATCAAGAAGTCCTAAAAGATCTTACAAAAGAATCTACAAAAGAGCCTGCAAAAGAGCTTGCAAAAGATTCTACAAAGGAAAATACAGATGAACAGACAAAAGAACTCAAGAATCTACAAGAGAAAATGCAAACCCTCAAACAACAAACTAAATAAGGAATACAAAAGAAAACAAAAAAAACAAAATAACATGTAAAGGATGTACAAATGTTGTTCAAAATCAAAAGGTCATACAAAAATGCTGAAAAATCTCACTGTTGAAGCCAAGGGGGCTACATGTGTAGAATTTTTCACCTGTCCATTTGGATGCTTCCATATGTACCCTGGCACCAGCAGCATGTGCAACCTAGAATAAACAGTTAGGGTATACTAATATCAGTATTACCCCTGTGTAACATAGAAGCAGATACCATTTGCTCATTTTTAGGAGCACTCCAGACTTGTTTTTAGTTCTACTTTCAATTACTTTGACTTGTCAATGTATCAAAATATTTGAACCATATGTATCATGTACAAAAATCTCCAGGATCATTGGGGCATATCAGCATTTAGAAAAGAAAATACAAATGAATATACAAAAGGATATATGAAATAAATAATCATGGAAGAACATATTAAAGGACATACATCATAAATCACACAACAAATATAAAACAACAACAAAATATGCTAGTACTGATGAGGTTGCAAAAGAAAATACAAAATAACATAGAAATACAAACAACAGAGCATAAAAACAGAAAAAAAAACAAAAAAAACTAAAAAAGAACCTAAAAAAGAACCTAAAATAGAATATAAAAAAGAACCTAAAAAAGAACCTGAAAAAGAACCTACAAAAATAACTAAAAAACTAAAAAAAACTACAAAAGAACCTAAAAAAGAACCTAAAAATTAAACTACAAAAGAACCTACAAAAGAACCTACCAAAAAAAACCCATAAAAGAACCTACAAAAGAACCTACAAAAGAACCTACAAAAGAACCTACAAAAGAACCTACATATTAAACTACTCCTACAAAAGAACTTACAAAAGAACCTTCAAAAAACTACAAAAGAGTATTAGTACTGGCAATAATGCAAAAATTCACTTACCACACTTCCAAGGGCACTTTTCTATCATTTTTTGGTGGAATATGGGCTAGTTCAGCTATTCTTTGTCAAAATTACCTGTTAGTTGTACTAACAAATCAAAGTTAGGGCCAGTTAAGATTCATAATTTACTCATTGGGAGGACCAAATGAGTATATGCAACCCTATTCAGATCTCCAAAATCTTGTCAAAGAAGATAGTGTAACTGTAACCCTGCACTTAGCCACAAAAGATCCTACAAAAGAACCTACAAAATATCCTACAAAATATCCTACAAAAGAAACTACAAAATGAAGAGCACTAAAACAAAACCTATTACAAAGGAAACCCTAAAGGCCATTTACCTACAAGGCTACAAAAGAAACTACAAAACTGCTTGAAATTGAAAATTAACCTTTAAAAGAACCTGCGGATAAAATTTTGAAAACACACAAATAACCACACAAAAGAATATTTAAAAGTTATGCTCAAAAGATCTATGAAAGTACGTACTAAAGAAATGAAAAAGATCATACAAAAAATTACAAAATTTTACACAAGAACTTACAAAATAATTAACTCAAGAACATACAGATGAACCCTTAAAATCTAAAAAACAACATGTCACATGCAAAGGGATACTCAAAAAAAAGCACCCAAAAGAATATTCAAAAGAAGATGAAAAACATTTAAAAGGAAATGCAAAAGAAACATAAAAGAGGACATATTATATTAGAAATGACATGCAATACTTCTTACAAAAGGGCACAAAAATCACACTAAAAAGGATATGAAAAAAGCCATACACATAGAGGACCTGTGTCCCTTTGTTTCCATTCAGTTATTCCTATATGTACCCTAGTACCAGCATGAGGTGCAACCTAGCACAAGCAGAAAAAAGTAACCATGCCATTAATAGTTCTGTGTGACATAGAATTAGAAACTGCAGGCAGCAATCTTGCATTGGTGATATCCTAGACATGATTTATACTCCATTTTCTTTCACTTTAACTTTTTGAATCATTCAGAATATATGAAACACATGTGCAAAAATTTTACTAAGTATATGTAGCATATCAAAACAAACATTAGATAATAGACCATAAGATCACATGAGATCATACAAAAGGCTATACAAAGAACACTATTTAAAAGAACAAATGAAAGAATATATTATATATCTAGTAGAAAAATAAGTCCCAAAAGAACCTACAAACAACATACAAAAGAACATAATATGAAAGAATACAGAAAACATACAAGTACAAAAGATATACAAAAGGAATTGCAAAAGAGTAAAAAAGAAAGAACATGAAAAACCTAAAACAAAGGAAATCAAATGATTCTTTTCAAAAGAACATTCAAAAGCTACACAAGATCCCACAAAAGAACTTGAAAATGAACCTGCAAAATAACTCACAAAATATGTTTCAAAAAGATAGAAAGAAGAATCTACAGAATAACTTTCAGAGCAATTTGCACCATAGAACCTGCAAATGAATTTATTAATGAATATACAAATAGAATCTCGAATAATAATTTCACACTACATTCCTTTTTGTACTATCATAACCTGCTGTTTCAAGTTTCAAGGTGATTTGGATTCTTTTAAGAATTCTGAACAAGAAAACAAAAGAAATAACTAAATAAACCTCAAAAGATCCTGAAAAAAATGGTACAAAAAATCCCAAAAATAAAAAGTGAATGTTGCCCTGATGAATTTACAGAATAACCCAAAGATTGGGCTAAAAAAAACAAATCAACAACAAAAGAACTACAATAAGGAGCTACAAAAAACAGAAAAAGAAAAAACTAGCAAGTACACAAAAGAACAACATATAAGATGTTGGGAGTCTACACAGATAGAAGCCCTGTGTTCTTTGTCTATGTAGGTACTCCTGTATGTACTTACCACAGTATCAGCAACAGGTGTAGCCTAGCGTGGTCAGATGAACATTTCCATGCTAATAATAGACCCATGTGAAATAGAAGCTGCAAACCTGTGAAAAATTGAGGAACTCAAAATTTGTTTGTACAAGGAAACCTAATAGGCCTTGTCAAAAGAAATACAAAAACCTACAACTACAACAGAACTTTCAAATGATCTCAAAATTCATCCTTAAAAAGCTGCAAAGGAGCTCACAAAAAACATTAAAAAATAAAAAACCTTCAAAAAAGAACCTATAAGTGAACCCACTGAAAACAAGTAAAAGATCCAATAAAAGAAGCTGCAAAAGAGCTTGTAGAAAAACTTGCAAAAAGAGTATGAAAGAACCTACAAAAGAATCCACAGAAGAACATAAAACTTAAATAATAGAGACCTCAATAACAATAACAAAATTTGAGGCAATATTTAAAAGAACATACAAAAGAACATACATGAAGACATACAAAAGGGTATACAATAGGATATACAAAGAGAGGAACAAAAGGTAATATAAAAGAGTATACAAAAATTCTTACTGCTAATAGTCAATGCACAGATACAGGCCCACCACCCCATGTTGGCTCAGGTATCACTTCTACTTGTACCCTAGTGTCAACAGTAGATAATAGTCTAGTATGTGTATGACCAGATAGTTAATTACACCAGTAATGGTTCAAAATGTAAAATGTAGAAGCTACATATCTCATATCTGTGCACATTCAAAGAAACACATATTTTGTTTCAATCAGCTCAATTATTATTCAAAATTTGTCTAAACTTTTATACTCATTAGATTTGTCAAAACAAATGACCCATATATGTGAAAATTTTGCAAGGTAGTTGAGCACATAAATACCTTCAAAGGCACAAACAAAATAACATACAAAAACACACAAACAAAAATCCATAAAAGAAAATACAAAAGAACATAAGAAAATACAAAAAAAATTCTGTGAAAAGAACACAAAAAAGAACATGACAATGGTAATGAGCATACAAATAAATGCACAAAAGAAAATACAAAAAACATACAAAACACTATACAAAAGACATACAAAAGAGCATTCAGAATAAAATAGAAAATCATTCAGGATATCACACAAAGGAATATACAAATGAATAATATATTAGAGAAATAGAAAAGAACAAACAAAAAATGTATAAAAAAAGTACAAAAGAAAGAGCATGGAAAATGAACCTAGTATTAAAAACAATTGAGCCTTTTCAAAAAAATGGAAAAGAACTTAGAAAGCAACACAGAAAACAACATGAAAAATTTAGAACAAAGCCTACAAAAGAAAATACTAATATTAATGAACCTACTAAAGAAACTACTAAAGTACAAAAAAATAAAATGAGCTTAAAAAAGAACCTACAAAAAACATACAAAAGAAAAAGCAAATGAACATATAATAGAACAAAACAGAAGAAAAGATTCTACATAAACATAAACACATGAAAGAGTTCACAAAAGTTTCTTCAATTGAACATACAAAAACAAATAATAGAACATACAAATAATAAACTTATAAAAGAATCCCAATAATAGCATTCATATGACCCCACAAAAAACTTTATCAGAAAACCCCATAAAAGCCAGCACAACACAATTTCAAGATAAAACATAAAATATCAAAAAAGAATCTATAAGTTTGCTAGTCAATGAAGCATCATAGATTAGATAAAGAAGAGATCCTTTGGTACAAAATATGAAACCAATACAAAAGCAACTATTGAATATAATTCAATTTCCACTAGAATAAAAGATTGACACAGCAGAGGACCAAGGTTTTAAAACACAAGAACAAAAACAAATATATTTGAATAACCAATGAAAACACTGGATTAGGACACGTGATTAAAAGAGCAGTAACTTGCAAATTCAGAATGAATGACAAAAACAAATAACACAACCTGCTGTTCAAAAAATAACATACATCAGGATAGTAAGTACAAATGAAAATAGGTGAAAAAATGCAAAAATATCTGTACATGAATGTCTAAAGGTATCAGGAATCAGGAAATAAGACAATAAGTGTAATAGAGTAAGCAAACAAACTAAAGTAGAGCCAAACAACATTTCAGAAAAAAAAAACAAAAAAATAATGATCCAATGTTCAACCAGTGAGTTTGTGCAAAAAGTACACTGATATGTTTGTAAAATATCCACATTAATCCAGCAAAAAGATCATACAAAATAACTTTCATAAAATCATGTGAAATAACTCAAAAACTATTTATAAGAAAACACAATTACAAATAATGGGTGGTGGGAACCATGAAAACTTTAGGACAGTCAGTAAAAAATATTTTTCCCCTGGAAGTAACAGATACATGTGTTTGAATTGAACCCAGATTAAAAGAAGATTAAAATGTATGTGCTATGCTACTTACCTAAAGAACTTCTACTAAAATTAGGACAACCTTAAAAGTAACAACCAAACACCATTATTGAACAATATCAAAAAATCCTAAAAGTCCACATAACTTAAACGCTACAAAGCTAGTAGTACTAGCTTCAAAAGTCAAACTAGACATAAAAGCAATACATAGCTACAGTCATCTCATAAGTGTCATGTTTAAAATTACCATCATATCAGTGGCACTTAAAATAATAATGTGTAAGGGAACTCAATTTTGAATAATTTTGCTCAATCCCAGGTAACCTAGGACCAAATCAAGCATCACATGCTTTTGATTTTGACAGATTTTGAAGAAATAATGAAAAAAAAAACAACTGACAAACTCAATTACTAGTTTATATTTATTTTTCTATGAAATGCAATATTTCCCACCTGTGGGACTTTTATGCCAATTTTCTGACCAAAAGACCCTCATGAACACTGCATGTTTCATTTAAAGGATGAATAAATAATCAAGAATACCAATCAATATATCAAGTAGATCTTGGATGAAAAAGTACAGATGAGATACTTAGCCTTGATATCAGGATACTTAGCTTCAATGGCAAATCCAAGAGATGATAGCCCCTAACTCTAATTAAAGGGTGCTATTCAACACATAAAAATAATTGCATTCAGTAGCTATGTGTTGATGTTTAAAAGTAAGAATCAACATTTTGGAAGGTTTTTGTAGTCAAGGAAAACATAAAGTACTCTCAATTTTCCACTTACATATTGCACTTAATAGTAACCATTATCCAACTTTTTGACCTTGTGAGCCTACCAAATACTAATATTAACAATGAATATAATAAGCCACTGTTGCAATGAAAATAACCTTGTTCACAAAAGGTAGAATGTTTTTGATAAATTTTAAACCCAATCACAGAGGAAATCCATGGGTACTATTATATGCAAGTTATCTAATAACTGAGCAGATGACCAGTAAAAATACTGTCAGAAGGTTCAATCAACATGTGACAATCATGAAATAAACTGGAAAAGATAAATAAAACAATGTTTGAAAAACTTAAAAAATGTATAAAGCTCTGTTTAAAACAAAAAATACAGTTATTGAAACAAAAACCAAAACTTATCAAATATATCAACAAAATAAGGGAAAAATTGCAAAATTCAAAATTGTTTGAAAGTAGATTGAAAATGAAAGTAGATTAAGTGAAGTTGCTATCTTCTAAACACTTTGTTTTAGACTTATCCACCATTTACACACAGAGCAATAACAGTAATCTTATTACTATTACTGTCCATAAAGACAATGATATAAACATGCATTGTGTAGAATGTGGTGAATTTTACTAAAAAAACTTAAAATTAGGCTATCAAACTCAAAAAATCTTAAAATAATTTTTAGAAAGATATCAAATAGTTAGCAAAAATCATCATTACCAAAGTGGCATCATGTGTGATAGTATTGTACTGACTGTAGTAGGGTGTAGGATATTTTCCAACCCTCTTCTAATGTTTTCATAATATGTTATTTTGTCATACAAAATAGTCAATTTACAATTGTATTTCAATTTTCACTTTTTTATTGTACAAAGTAACTAATGCTGCAGTTTTTTGTAGTTCAGTCTAAAGTTTTGCACCATGTGCTAGTGTAACTAAGACAAGTAGAGACTGATTCATTGTCATCAATAACCTGATCCAAAAAATGAGCTTATATGATGAGCATCAAATTAACTCAGAAAGGAACCGGTAAAATCAAATATAATGAAGACCAGCTGATGAAAATGAGATTTAAAGATCATTTATTAGTAAGAAAAAACCTCTGCCAGAAGTATATTAAATAATTTAGAAACTGTATCCAGCCTAAAGTAAAGACTAAAAAGTGGGCCTGATGTCTTCTTGAAATCATTAGAAATTGAACTCAGAAGATAACTTGTTCTAGTATTCTAAAAATGATTTTCTTTTAAATTTACTAAAAACTTTATCCCCCTGATCAGAAATCAAAATTGTTACTTCTTAGTTCAAACTTTTAGACTTAAACAATCATAGCCAGTTTTCTAAAAGAAAAATTAGTCAAATCCTGTGTATTGTAAAAAAATTGTGCATAAAAGTTATAAACTGCAAAGGTGAATTAATCATATTTTCTTGTCATTGATCATTGGTGACTTCACATTCAAGTGTATCTTGTAATACATTGGGTAGTAACTACTAAAACCATATTCATTTAAATTATAAACATAATTATTTTAATAAGGACTCAAAATGAATGGTATAACATCAAAAGGAAAATATCCAATGTGTTCCTTGTTTTATATTCTACATATACATTTTGTCAAGGTTATCAATTGAAGTAAAACCTCAAATATGTTGCAAGATAATAGAAGAAAATCTTTTATGTTAGTACAATATATAGTATTGGTATTTGATAATATGTATTATTTATTTATAACTATCTGAAATTTTTCTGTATCCTGCTCAAGAGCTCTACAAATTACAAGTAATCACAAATATATTTTTAGTTATTATTATTAATAACATAAAAACTGAAATGGCTTTATAAAAACTGAGATTACTACTTCTACAATTATCACAAGAAGGCCAGCTCAAGAAAGAACCCCATTTTTGATGAATAACACTAACAAATTTCAAAACAACCAAAATTTCATTATCATCTTCTCAAGTTTGAGGGAGAGATTCCACATAATCCAAGGATGCATTTTTTTGTTGAGAGAGTTTCCATCAGAAAAAGAATTGGTTCAATGCATAATTTTAGACTTTTTAAATAAATTGATCAATACACTATGTGTTTTAACAAACTTCAAATTACCAACCATTTTTTTACAATTAGTTTCTTCTCAATCATGCAATACTGTATACCCTTTCTTATTTCTCCTGAATTTCTCTCTATATTGAATACTTCTTTGTTGACACTCATCTATTTTTATGTCATCAACTATTATGATAAGTAAAATGCAACAGCTCATTAATATCCATCCATACCATCCTATTTCAACACCATCTCAATATTATCATATATTATCATAATCTTTATTTCATTGAACTATGACAATGGCCCAATGTTTTGAAAGGAAACACAAGAGGAAGGATACATGAAAAGTTGAAGTATGTTTTTATAACTAGTAACAATGATCAGTAAATAAATACCATAAAAGAATGCAATTAAAGTTTGAGTAAGTATACTAAGAATGAAGCTTGATCTTTTAGTACATTATTCAAGGTAAATATTATTTTGATCCACAAATAATGTTAGGTTCTATTTACATTTTTTAGACACCAGTGATTGTAATGAAGAAATAGTGGTTGTTTGTTTAAGTGGAAAGATGTGTTCTGATAAGTTTTTGTTTGTGTTGATAAAGTACAGATCTAAATAAAGTTTTTACAAAATGTTGCACTAAAATGAAGTTAAATTAACCATTAATAGAATTATGAACAATTTAAGTTAAATCTATAGACTAGTTGATGATCAAAACAAACATATGCCTTTAAAGACTTCAAATGTGTCATTTCAATTCATTGTATTATTTTTGAGTATTTTTCATTGGCAATCTTTGTACTATTCAATTACGTGGATGTCAATATTGATGATAATTATGATATTTATTCTAAAAATTCTACCAATAGTGTTCTATATAGCCCAAAACCAATATTTTTTTACCAATGGCAAGAACTTTCACCTCATAATATTTGTCTTTCCAGGCCCATGGATACAAGTGAAATAAGTCTCAGTTGGGGAACTTTTAACATCTGACCAATACCTAAAATCCATTGTAAACTGTAACTGGCTATTCTGTAAGGAATATTTGAAGGTTTCAAAGAATAAAAAATAGACTAAGTTTATTTTGATTTCATAAAAAAACAAGACCCTTATAATATGATTGAAGCAAAGCTTCTTATTTTGTTCATACTTTTTTGAAGAATGTCAAGATCTTATTCTAATTCTGATGTGACAAATATTTTTTATTTTAGGTTATTCACATATAAAGATTTTTTTGGTTATTATCTCTAGAAAAAAATGATCAGACAATTGATTTTTGCAATGGGATGAAATAGTGATGATGTACATTGAAAGCAAATCCATTTACTTATAATTTCTCATTTTTCTTGTTTGCTACCTTTATTCCTTTGAAGACATTGATGTGCAATTAATTTTCTTACTGAATACTTCATTTTTTGCCACACACCAGTTACTGGAAGAGCAAATGAAGGATTTCATAGAGGATTTCAAAGTGAAAAATGAGTCATAGAATCTGAGTAATAAGAGTAATAATAATGATATGTGGTAGTATATGAGACAATTGTCCCTGATCAAAAAGGATTCAGCTTTTAAGATTAGTATTAATGTATTCATTCATTACCATTATGTTCAGCAAGACTCTTGATATTTTACAGATAACGGGGGTTTGTAATGCCCATATTTGGATAGCAAAGGTTGCTAAAGTAAATCATAATAAACTGAAATTTTGAGCTTTGACCATGTTTTCAGTTATATGTGACAATAAAAATTGGTATATTTCCAGTTATGATCTTAAATAGTTGTCATACAAATAGAGGCAAAGAATTTACATTTTTGATTTGAAACTGTGATATTTTTGAAACTCATGGAATTAAATAAGATCTTATCCTCATATGTATATTTGTATTATCTTGCTTGTGTGTTTAGTGGTGTAATAGATTCCAATAAATAATGGTAAAAAAGTATCACATATTTGTATTATATTCTTTTACCAAGAGGAGATCATCAATACATGCCAATTTTGAGATGAAATCTATGGTATTGTCCACATTCAATCCAATACTAGTAGTACTACCATGTATTGAGCTAATACATCAGGCAATCATTCAATCATAATATCCAGGAACATGATCACTATTGCACATGGTACCCATACTTTATAGGGAAGTAGATATTATCTAATAACTAACAGTTTCATGCTTACTTTTGATAAATTTTAGTATTTTTTCTTTAATGTCTTTTGGATAGATTGTTTTAGAGTTACTCTAGAGCTCTGGAGTTGTTTTGACTACAAGATTGATTCTTCAACATGGCAAGATATTTCAGATTAACCATTGACTATAATTCAATATCTTTCATAAGATTTGATCTTGTATTCTCATTTGTATGTAAAATCAATATGATGAAAATAGTAGAAAACAAGTTGTTTCTCTTCTCTAGATTACTTTGGGCTTTTGCCAATGGCAACATTTTTTTATCCAACAACTGACAAAAGACTGACCTCTCCACTCATTGCTCTTACATGATAAGCACAAATGCCTCTCCTGCTATTTTTTGGTTGCTTGCAAGTTGCTGCTTGGAGCCTTTTCTCAGTTTCAATGTCTGCAGCTTTTTATCATATACTTCTGAAGGCTGGAGACAGAATTTTCATTGAAAAACCATCTCATAAGAGATTGAACATGAAAAGTTTCACTGGATTTTGTGTTTGAAGAGGAATAGTCATTGGATCTGGATTGACTATTGGAGTTGGAGCTGTGGAATGCTGGGCTGCTAAGGTGACAGAAGGCAAGTGACTGCTCAGAGACCGATTTGATGCTGAAGTTTTTGTTGTGTAGTTTTATACAAAGTATCAGGGTTTATAGATGGTTTGCCATTGTTAATTATACCTTTTGGCATTGTAGCTTCTATTGATTCAGTTGCAACCATAGATGTAGTTACAATTGTTTCCTGGGTGGTTTGCTGATGTTTCTTCCAAGTTCAGAGAGGATCTCTGTTAGAGGATCCTCAGGGGTTAGATTACCTCCTCCATTATCACCATCATCATTGGAATTGAGCTTAGTTCCATCAATTTCCACTTGGTATTCATCTTCCTTTGAACAGATTTCATCCTCAGGCATCCTCTTCCCACCACCATTGATTACGGAGCTGTCATTGTTATCAGTTTGTTTTCCCCAGTGCCCTGGGTTTCATCATAAGGTAAGCAGGATATTGAATGAAAGCCTGCTTTTAAAGTAACCAAGGTTACATACTCTCTCTGTTCTACAAAAGAAGAGCTATTAACTGTTTTTTTCTGTTACACAAAAATTGGCTTTTTGTACTGATTCCTATTCCTGAGTCTACAGTCAAATACGGATGATCACTGAATCCACCTTGATCATGATGCCCACTGATGGACCTCTCCATCATGGTAGAGAACATGGAAGAAATAAATGCCTTGAGAGCAATAACTATATAATCACATTACACAGTTGCAGACAAGACTAACCCTCGATGTTTGTTGTGCATGGCATTGATTGGCCAACTACATGCTAAAAACTGTCTAGTTATACTACCACATTGGCATGCCCATCACCTGACCATGGTGTCCATTTAGAACATGTTGCCATCCATTTTTAATCAGACCAAACGCACTGGCAGTGAACGTGGCCAAATGTCTTCATGTCGGTGCAGGTGGTGACAGCATCTCTAAGCAAATGCGCAAAATTTGTCACCATTTTTGTGGAAATGAGATTTTACTGGATTTTACACTGCTATTTTGGTGATGAATATGTGCTGGTAGACCCAGGGTGTCATATCAATGATATGGTATTGCAAAGACAAGAAGAATCCAAAATGGATACTGAGAAATTTGTGGGACAATCGCAGCCATTAATCCCGCCTGAAATTAAAAATGGCTCATTTTTTAAAGATCAGAGGGAATATCTTGCATCTCACGAGTAGTGTACTTCTTGATTATTAGGAGTAATAATACTTTACTTATGCTGGTATGGTACCATACGGTATTGCCTTTTGTTACGGCTTTTCTCTTCTCACTATTTATTTTTGTCGATAAATTGAGTCCTATTAGCGAAAAGAATCTTATTATTATGGCTACTAGGAATATATAAGGTTTATATGAAATTAATATCTATATCGTATATAATGTTATGTAAGTACGTAAATGTACATACTAAAAATTATTAGATACCCTTTACTTATTACAGCCTTTTAGAAGCAAGATCATAAGGTAGGTACAATATGGTACTCAGGATTAATAGTAGTAATAATTTTTTAGGTATGTAGATAATATTATCTAAGTACCATAGTACTTATTAGTAGTACTTACTTAAGTACCTTCATAAGGTAAATAGTAAGTAGTAGTTTTGCTTTTGGAATCGTTTATCGTTTTCTTCTGAAACGATGAAACCGAGATGCTGTTATTATCTTGATTTTGTAGACCCCAAGGTTATTGTCTTTTTAACTTTTAAAAAAGTACTCAACCTCATAGGCTTTAGATCAATTTGATTATTGCGAGGAAAAACTCATTGAAATCACCAAGGCAAAATGACTTTCCCACGGATCACAGCATCTTCGCCGCGGCAGCCAGTTGTTCCTGAAAGGGCCAATGGCTCAGGAACGCCAAGAGTTGGGATGCACCTTATCACACCAACCAGATCAAAATGGCAAGAGAACGGCTGCACGAACATGGAAGATGATGATGTATCCGTCCTGACTTTCAACACCTTTGTCACCAATGCCAACACTGCCACTTTGAAAGCATCATATAATTACAGTCAACCGATGCAACAAGAAAAAACAAAATCAATTGTCGAGGCTGCTAGAGAAACATTTGAAAAGAAGATATCAACTCCTGATGCAGTTCAAAAAGAGAGGGAATTCGGGACAGCTTCAGGTCTGGCAATCAGAAGTTTTGATTTTAAAGATCAATCGCCACGGTATCCAAGCAGCAACCCAACTTATATATCGCAAACGCTATCTCGGCTTTCAGAAGAGGAAAGGAGCGGCAGCCAAGTTTCTTCATCGTGTCATTCCAAACTATCAAACAATAAAGAAATCAAGAAGGAAAATGAAGAAATGAAAAATTTTGACGATGACGACACCTTGTCGCTTAGCCAGTCAGTACTGGATAGTGCCAGTGAGGCATTGACAAAAATTAGGAATGAAAAATTTTCTCCCCAAAAAGATATGTTTTCGCCATCACTACCAAAGAATCGTGGTGGGAAATCTTGGGAATCCAACAACCACTTTGAAAGCGGCAGGGATCAGAGCTGTATCAATGGATACAGTATGAACAGGGCAACAAACCAGGATAATAATTTGTCCGCCAAAAAAGAGTACGGAAGCAAGAGTGTGTATCAGAGGTCTGAAAACAACGAGAATATCAACAACAACGCAAACTATTTCACTTGGAACAATGCCTCCAATGGGACGAGTCCTATCAAAATACAATCCCTGGAAACTGAAACTCGTCGGCTGCAGCAGACATTGAGAGAGAAGCAAATGGAGTCACAGAAAGCAACAAAAGTTCTTGATAATTCGATTGAAAAGGCAAAGGAGTTACTGGCAAAAGTTTCAGCCGAGAGGAGGATTAGAAGTGTTAGTTGAATTTTCAAGCACGAGCTGTATCATATTGAACAAGAAAAAGAACTTAGTAGTACAGTGTGTGAAGCATTCTACCACATGAATTGTTCGACAACGTTTTACATCTGTAGGTTGAGACGATCCTAGATACAAAATTTCGATAACGTATGATCTGCATGATTGGCATCTTTTTGTGCATTGACATAAAATACTATGGTCGCATGTCGCATATGCAATTTTGAGGGACATTTCTAAGGATCTCTATTCGCTACTGATGCCAATGCATTGCGCTTTTTGAAATGCAATGATTCCACTTAGTTCCCGCCTCAAATGCGCGTCGAAGCTGCCGTATCCAAGAGGCATTCGTCACACATCCTACATAGAAAAGTATTCATTTTTTGACAGGCATCAACGTAGCTTTGACGGATACAACATTGCTTCCCTCAGTGTCCAACGCCAATTCTAGATGTGACACTGGCAGCTCAACTTTGTCTACGACTCCTTGCCCACCAAACTCTTCTGGCGGGACGTCAATTGTGCTATCTGTTTTGAGAAAGAAAACTTTCTTTTTGTGACTGGCGAGTGTGACTTCGACTCTATACACTTGGGACTCGCCATCACCTGCAGCATCATCTGCCGATGCCCAGTCACCCTTCACCTTTTGACGCCGGAATACACCTGCACCTCCATTGGCCACAGCCCAGGACGATCCAGGAGTTCCATCATGGGGAAGATCTACGGTAACTAGTGTCGAACCTCCTAATTGAATGTAATTTGCACCTGTATCCTCCGAAGACCCAGAAGGTGGGGCTGGATCATAAGATGTTTCTCCATAATTTTGATAGTCATTTTGCTTGCAGAAATCAAAGAGGTAGTTTTGCGAAAAATCAAATACGGTGCAATACTCAGGCATTGATTTTGTAAAGACCTGGTAGGAGCAACACGAGTAACGCTCGTTGACAGCACCGACGGGAGAGTTGAGATATTCCATAAAAGACACCTAAATCACAATCATCAAACACCGAAGAAAATTTTAGTGTAGGATACTGAGGACTTGTGATGATGTAATTTAATCCTCCTTACCTGCCCCACAAAGTAAGCATCGTCTTCGCATCCAGCCAGGCAGCTCACATCCCCATATTGTGATTCAACCACAGCATGATCAATGAGATCAGACCATTTGCTACAACCACTTGCATCGCAGTTTCCTCTAGAACTGGTGCCCCAACCAGAGGGATATTCATCCGCCAATTCGAACATAGAATGTCCCAGTTCATGTATTGCAACTAGGGGGCCACTTGTGTTGATGGAAGTGGTTGCCATATTTGCAGAGGTGTAGCCTGCACCACCGTATTTGGCGTCATTGTGAACCACAATCGTCTGGACATTTGGATGAAAAGCATTGCCAAACGGGCTGCAATCTTCTTGTATTGATCTTGCAGTGCCGATGTCGCAGCAAAGAAGACGATCAATGCCGTTACACTACATTTTGAAAAGAGTCATTTTTATTTGAAAGAAAAGTAGGTACTTCCTGTAAAAGTTTTGAGATCCCGAAAAATCCACCGACATGACTAAGTGTAACTTACCCCGTAGTAGCAAAAAGAGGTTTCGAGGGATGTGGAGTAAAGTGCCGTGTACTTTGTGTTGTCGGGGGCAAACATGTTAAAGCTTTCAAACACAGAAAACTAAACGAGGCAGCATTTTGCACCAGTCGAATAGTATCAGAAAAGCATGACATGGATGTTAGAGCAGGAGTGCAGGGAGGAAAAAGAAATTGGTATGTGCATCTTTGCACACATTGCAGCTTACCACCGTTTCCACTGCCGATGTCCACGTATGCATGGATGTGAATCCGCTCCCAACAAATATCAACAAGGCCTGTTTTTCAGCGAATTGACTCCCGAAATCATGCTTCAGAGCTTTACAATTTGAGCTGGCATAGCATGCTCCATTGGAACAAATTCCACTTTCACATTCGCCGTCCGAAGTGCACGTCATTCCAACAGTACGAGTGTCGCCAGCCGTTGTTGCCGAAGATGCTGTTGTTGTAGTCGCTGCAGTTGTACTCCCTGCAGTTGTACTCCCTGCAGTTGTACTCCCTGCAGTTGTAGTTGTAAGATTTTCTGTCGTTGTTGACGCTGTTGTGGTGGTAGTGGAGCAGCTGACACTAAAATTACACGAATCTGCAGTGGTGGTATGAATGCAGCGACTCTTCATATTACCCGTGTTGGGTGTACAGTCCAAATCTCCATTGGGGCATTCTCGCCCCTCGCAACTTTCACCGGTAGTATCATCAATGCATTTTTCATCACACTGAGCTTCGTCGAAAGTGGCTGTGCAATCTGTGTTTGAAGTGCATTGAGTCGGATTAGGATCATTCAAAGTGGACTCGCAGAAACCACAGGAAGTTGACGAAGTTGGTTGTGTGCTATCACAGGTGCAATCCTCAGGGCATGTATTGCAAGACTCAGGGCCTGAGCAAGTACCATCTCCACAAACAGGTTTCCCAAGTTCACGCTGGAAATGGAGATGGCGAAGATTGTACGGGTGGTCAATGTGTGACGAATTCGATGGGAAAAATGTTAGGAGTAACACGTTCAGTGCTAATAGCTTAGTATTAATCATTGTCATTGTGTTTTCAAATAATATATTTTACGAAGCAAATAATTTCATGACCTGATTGAGCGAGATATGTAAATCTCATTCAATAATACACTTTTTGGAGAATATGAGAGACGGGGATAAGAAGCAGAAAACACATCTTACATCTTCTCTTATTATGTATGGCTCAATATTCAACAACAAGTAGAGATGCACACAGGACGTGCAATTCATTTTTTCATGGAATTATTTCGTATGTCTACCTCTCAAACAGTTTACAGCTAACGTCATCAAAACATGAGAACCAATTGTCTGCTCTAGAGGTAGAAGATCTTATGAGATCTTATGTGGCAACACATTGAGAACGAGAAGTATTGTAGGAAAGGCCTTCGCTTCGTATGGCACTAGTACCACACCAAATGTTTTAGTTGTCTCAACTCTCGACAGCAATCATGGCGACATCAATTTCCAGGATTCTTTCATAGCACTTTTCTTGAAATAACAAACACGGAATTCCATGGCATATCCTAATATTTTACAAAAGGTCTTACAGGGCTGTTTTTAGTATGAGATTGTATCAATTAGCCCCCAAAATAAATGTTGAATGAAATTGATTTGGTTCCCTTCTGGTTCTGTGAGGTTCTGTGCACTGTGTACAATATCCTAAGTAAGTACTTACTTACCAAGTACTTAGTACCTACTGCCATTGCTGGTTACTTTGGATGTGGCACTGCAAGGGCACTGTGTTTACTTAGCTGGTGCATCAGGATAACTCAAAAGATTGTCCAAATTCTTTTGTTTTGTACACATTGATTTTCGTTTGCCAATCTACCTATTTCTTCAATGGCTCCATTTGATTGTTGTGTGTGCAAACCCAACAGCTAAGGCACTTTCTACAATGCCAAAGAATCAGTCATGGACAGTGTGATTTCAAAAAGTTGCAAAGCTTTCATCAAGAGCTATGGTGTGTACCGAATGTGAGTATCAAGGATATCCAGCTGAAGTGTTTGCACCATCTGGGGATGGTTAATTGTCAAGTCCAAGGTTCTGCTACTTGGACTTTGGTGGAAGTGGCATAATTACAATTTCTTAATAGAAGCAAAGGTTTCTGGAAACTTTGAAGCCAAAATGCTTCCACTGTATCTAGATATCATTAGCAACTGATGTTGCTAGAAGTGTTGCTGATTGTGGGTTGTTGATTGAGTTACTAAATGAAAACACATGTTTTTCATGACAAAACTATGCATGTCACATATTTTTTGTTGCGTAACAATCTGTTGATATTGGTAAGTTTCATTTGGCTATGGCAAAATTTCACGTTCATACAACTAATCCATGTTGCTCCAGCAGTCAAATGATGGCTGTTTGTTAAATGGGAGGAGTTACTACTAAGGCATTGTGATGGCAAAAAGCATATTTGGCATGGTTTTCAGTGTGTGATGACCATTTTTTGTTGATTTTTCTTTGGAGGCAATGTTACATTAGAAGTCATCAATAAATATGCCATTTTCAATTCTTTGGTGTGTTACTTTGATTTGTGTTGGCTGCAGTGATGCCAAAGTTCAACTTTTACAATGGGATTTTTGTGGGACATTTTGATGCAACACTGTGTGGAGTAGAAGCCCTTTTTCACAATTCAGTGTTAATGACAAATGTTCTTGGGGATAAGATGGTTGGGTTGATTACTGTGTTTTTAATGTTTTGTTTCTTTAATTGCTGCATTGCTGCAAACAATTGCAAATTTAGTGGTTGATTGTTCATTGCTTTTTGGGGCTACAATACTAGGTACCTGTGCCAAATAGAGAAAGGAAATTAATTTATACTATTTATGTTCTTACTCTGGAAGTATATGTAAAACATGATCATACATCAGAAAATCAAGAAATCTTCAAAATACTACAATTACAATGTAGACACATCTACAAAAAATAAACATCTGTAGCTTTTGTACCATTTTGGGGGTTGTTTCTACCATGATCATATTCAGTTATTCTACTCTTACATGATACAAGCAACATAAGTGCATGACACAGACATGGACATTAGGTGCAGGACTTTTGACGGTTTGTACTTGTGTGAGCCTTTGGATTTGGATATTCTAACTAAGTATGTATGTGTCCCCATAAGATTAATTTGAGAAATATTGCAGTAGGTAGTATAGTGCAATATGTAATGCCTACAATACTTAGAATTTAACTCTGATTCCGATGCTTTGGGCTCTGGCTAATCAATGAACAGAATGGATTCACATCTTTGTTTGGATCATGATGTTGTGTTATTGTACTCTGGATTTTGAGGTTCAGTTGTGCTCTCTCTAGTGCTATTGACATTGATAAAAGAGTTTCAATGAAGTAGCATGATGGATATGTCAGGCAGAGATAGGACCAGATAATGGTCTTAGGGCACTGGCTAGAAGAAAAATTATTTTACAAGTACTACAATACACAGATATCAGCACAGAAGTCCACACTCAGTCCACCATCAGATTGTTCATGGTAATATTGTGGCAAAGTCTTGCATAAGAAAAGCCATTATCTCTATGTTGAATTCTACAAATTATAAAACAAAAGTCAAAAATCTAATCAAACTCTAAATATTTGTGTTACCAGATACACAGCACAGTAAAAACCTCATTACTGATGAAACTACAAATGAATCATAAAATAGATTAATTTGTATATCTTCTGTGGAGTTACGATATGCCTAGATTGTTTTTGACTACAATTTCTAGTTTGTTTGTTTTTTTTAGGAAGAGTTTGGATGAAAAATTAAAGTTAGATTTATTTCTGTTGTGGCTCATATCAAAATAGCATTGATGTATCAATTTTTGTGATTTACTGCTCTTAAAGGTTAATAGAGCTTAAATTGGGAAATCTTAAGTGCTTGTTGTACATGTGGCACAGTAACAGCTCATGATGATTTTGATTTCAAGAATATGAAACACACAAATAATAGAGTGCGTGAAAACAGATTTGCCATAGTCTATCATGTCTTCTGTACTGATAGAATCTGAAAGTGTTTCAAAGGAACTTTTAGACTTTCAGTGAACAAGAAAATGAAGCTTTACATACAAAATACACTAAATGCTGGACATGGTTTTTGAAAGAAAAAGCACTATCAATTGTATTTTTTTCAAATAGTTGATTATGACAAGTCACTATTTGTTGTAGTTGTAGTAATGATTTTTGTCTAAAATCACTTATTGATATACTTAATATATTATTTAATTTTAATGAACTGGATATTCAATAGTATTCTGGTTAGTCATATAGTTCAAATCTTCTTCCAGTTGACAAAAAAGATTAGGTGTATTGGTGACAAAAATCTCTTGTGTTAGAAGCAGTGTGAAATGAGGGAGCATTGAAAGCATTCAAGTTTGAATTTACTTTACTACTGGGAGATCTTTTATAGAGCAAACTGTTTTATTTTGGATTCATTGTGTACTTTAATGATATTTTTGTTATGGTTTTCAAGCATAAAAGTTAGCCTTTTGTCAACAACTTAAAATGATGATGCGTTAATGATTTCCCCACAACAGGCAAAACATGTTGATACTTTATTTAGATCATTCTGCTTTTCTTCACAAATCTGTCTGAAAAATAGAACATATTGACACCAACCAATCACATCATAGTGAATGCAAAACTGAATTCTGTTCATCAAGACTAACTTACAAAGGTTTTGATTTATTTGTAACCAAATTGGTGATTGTCAATTCTTTCATTGTTTGTGGCTGCACACTTTTGTTGTCCATTCCAAATTTTAGTACAAAACTTATCTACTTCATCATTCATCAATGATGGATAAGGAGATTCAAGAGGCCATATCTATCTATTTTATTGTTATGATGCAAAAAATATTGAGAAATGTTTAATATTTGAAAATTATTGCTTTTTCATACTCTTGTGTGGCATACTAGAATGTTCTTTTGATGTAGAGGCATTATTTAGGTGGAATCACATCATCTTGTCTAGTGCTACAACACAAGGCGATTGGCAAAATTCAAGATTTTAGTCCAATGTAGTTTGTGCAAAGTAGCTCATTCACATTACTGCAAACAGTCACATGTTGTTATATCAACATTGAAAAGGATTCAATGCAATAGTTGATACTTGTCATTGCTAATACCAGAGAACATTTAAAATTTCATGTGTACATTTATTCATAAATAGGAATATTATATTAAAGTAGTTCCCTTAAGTTCAAGTATACAAATGCAGGGAATACTTTTTCACTTGTCTTGACCAACTTATTCAGAAAACAGCTTCAATACAACAAAAGTGTATCAAACAACCACTCCACATCAACATCAGATAATATTTTAGATTTGGGATAAATATACAACAGGCAACAAATAAATCCAAATAAAGAAAGTAACATAAATTGATTAAAACTTTGTCAGTGTCAGTCTGCGTAGTGAGGGTGGAATCATATTTTTTCAAAGTAATTTTTTTAAGTTTTGTTTATAATTATAGCCAAGTAATAGAAAACAGTCTACATTCTACTGCCCATGTTTGTAAAAAATCACAAACATTGATAGAAATATGATGGACTAAAAAATTGGATTGGTTACAGAAATACTTTGGCCTCTACTATATTTGCCACTCAAAATGCATAATTAACAGGAACCACTAAAAATCAACTATTCAAGCTACTTCCAAGCCCCTAATATTTGTACCAATATCACCTATTTCAATTTGATGATAAAGAGTTCTGCCATCAACATTTTCAACCCATTGATTACTTCATATCTTACTATTGTTTCAGTCATATGCACTTGATTTGGATTAAATTCAAGAAAAATGAATGATCCATTTTTATGTTTTGTTCATTCTTGGATGCTAAACAAAAGTGATATTACCAGACAAGTCTTTCACCACAGTATCATTTTCTGTCAATAAAACTCATTTATTTATTGTTTCATATCTGTAAATAATTTCTTAGAGGTTTTTGACTTCTTGAAAATTGGATTTCAACTGCAGATGATGTGACACAAAGATCACCAATTTTTCTTTCAAACAAGCAAAGCTTTGGCATATCTTCTCTTTGAAACATCATACCTGTAGTATTCATTTTATACCTTTTGATTATAATCTCCATGACTTTCAAAATATATTTTTCTGCACTTTTGTGGTTTTTGAGTGAGAGTAAATGGAAGATTGATATAGCTGACTGCCCTGTCTAAATTTAGTTACTAGTATTTCTTGGTTTTGACTGGATTAAAAGAATGTAAACATCTTAACTAATAAAGCGTTTTTTTGTATCAACATCTAGTAAATATCTATTGAAGAGACACAAGAATTAGGGGTGGCATTAGGGGAACCATTACAGCAAGAAACAAAAACAATATGGACTAATGTCTAATATCTTGTCTTCTAAGATCATTACTTTTCATATTTCTATTCTTTCTTTACCTCTCATAAATATTAGATTTAGAAAAAAACAGTTTTGGCATCAATATTATCTGTAAAAAGTATGTTTTGGCATTACCAAAGTGTTGAATAAATGCCTTAAATATGGCATTGTGTCTATTGCAAGTATAAGAAAGATGAGATAATATTGAATTTTGAACAATTTTTCCTATGCAAATTCAACCCACTATTTTTGATGCATTGGAAGGGTGCATGTTACCCTAGACTTAGAAAGAAGTACCACAAGGTACTTTGCAATAATAATTATATTTAGTGTTTTTGTTTGTATTTAGTATTGGAATACAGACACCTAAAAAGTCTTTATGGTTGGGATAGAACATTTCTACAATCATCTTTGACAAAAAATGATGGCTTGTTCTCAATGATTTTGAAGAAAGGTGCAATGAACTAATATTGATTGCATTAATTTTGTCTTTTAGTGTGCTCAGTGATCACCTTCAGACCCTTGTTTCAACTTCTCAAAGAAGAATGACACTGTGTTTATTTGTGAGGTGAATAATTGTATGGACAAAAAATCCTATTATTTATAATATCAAGACTGCCAGAAAAGTCAGTTCTAGAACAGTTATTGGCTGAATCATTTTAAGGAGAGATGCTTGGTTATTGCCAAAGCTAATGTGCAGGCCTGTCCATCATACATCCTAGTAGTAAAAGATTAAGATAGGCTGTAGATGCTTCTGTGTGGGTTTAA
>JALLOT010000232.1:0-23239 GCA_036939595.1 Thalassiosira livingstoniorum | reverse complement strand
AGTTTTTTTAACCAATCGAAACTCGTCAAAATTGCGAGAATCCCAGTGAAAAAAACAAAAATGACTTACATCCGTGAGAGTTGCAGCAAATGGTTGTGTCCTACTTCCAGTGATAGTTGCTTCTACACATAAATGAGCAAAATATGAAACAATGCAAAAATTTCCTTAGTTTTTCAGCTAGTTGATTTTTGGTCCTGTTGCTTTTGCTGTCAACGTATCTGTCACTGTCACCTACACTGTCAGTGTGTCTGTCTCTGTTGCTGTTGCTACTACTGTTTCTGTGCCCATTGATGCAAAACAAAGTCCTGGTTCATGTGTAACATAATTTTAAAATATTGAAATTGAGCTTCTTCTTTGTGTACATAAAGAATGATTCATTCTGGATCTTCTGTTCAAAATGTAAGGGACATCAGTGTGAACACATCCATTTGGGTCTTCAGCCACATATGTTTGACATATCTGTACATGAGCAGAGATATTTCATTAGTTACAGCTGCAAAAAAGAATCTTCTTGATAATTCACCTTTTTTGTTTCTCAAAATATTTGTGGTACTGGTGATCTCCCTACGATACCAATGACAAAAAATCACTAATTTTCAGCGTAATTTTATTTTTATTTTTCTCTCAGTGGTAGGTATAAAATTGACACTGGGCTTTCACAGATGCAACAACAGCAATTATCAGAAATCAAAAATCAGAAATAATTAGCATTGCACTTCTATTCTAGTAGCAATAAAAAACACAAAACAAAGAAAGGTCTCGCTGCTGCTAGCACTTTCCAATTAGAAGGCAAAACATTTTTGAAGTGTGCACTGCCCGGCAAGTGGACAGTATGTCAAAATTAAATTTATCACCTTTGTAGGTAGAAAATATACCAATTGTAAAATGAAATTTTGCAGGTGTGCCCTTGGGTCACCTGATGGAAAGAACTAACTGCTGCACTAGGTGAAAATAGTGTCTTTGCAATATGACAATTGTTATCTATAGCAATATTTATCAATTGAAGCATTAAGAGATAATTCTATTGTATGATAAAGTTCATAATAGTTGAAGCTAGAAACCTGGATCTCTGACCAGCTTATAAAAAATTGATTGTTTATGGTATTTGTATTAACATCTTGAAAACTGGGATTCATGAATGGTGAACTTAGAGTAATACCTATTCTCATGGGTATTTTTGAACTCAAATAAAGTAGATCTTGAGATAAAATTTTAGACAATGCCCTTCAGAAGTTATTGGACTTACTCCAAAAAGAAGTACTGTGTATTTAAAACAATTAAATAGTCCATCTCTCAGGTATATAAATTGTTAAACTATCAAAGGCATTTTTTACAAATTTTAGCAAGGGTTAACCAGCTGAAGAAATGCAAATAAAAGATGTTTTTGAAAAGAGGACAGATTGGCCTAAATGAAAGGGGATTATAAATTATCATAAAGAAGAAATTCAAATATTTTTTGGCAAGGCATTGCTCAATGAAAGTTATTCTAAAGAACAGAATTGTTACGTAATATAAACACCATGAGTTGGAAGACTATATAGCTTTTCATCATAGCAACCCCTAACATACTGAACCTTCTTAGTCTAATTTCAATCACCCTCTAAATTCATAGTAACACTAATAAATAACATGCTTACACACCCCCTTGAAATAATAGAGTCCTAATCAAAAATCATTTTTAAAGTACTATTGCAAACCAGTCTACATATATGTTAATGAGCACACAGATTTGAAATTTATCAAATATATTTGTTCAATTTAAAAAAGAAAAAAAATAGGGTTACAAAAGTCACAAATAAGGAAATCAAGTATATATATACTGCTCATAATCATAAACCCTAAATTTTAAAATATTTTGGGGCAACTAGTTCATTTTTGTATTTCAACTTAGCTTTTTGTTTCATGCTAAAAGTAGCTAGTTTTGATATTGTGTGATATTGCCGATAGTTTTTTCATGCATGCACAATCATAGAATTTTGCACATTGGTAATTTTGAAATAGAATTTTTAGATACCTCAACTTCAGACTTAAATTTGTAAATACCTACCATACTATAAGTATAAGCTCAATACCAGAGTATGCCTGTACCAGCATCATTTCAAATCTGAGTCCTTACATTTTTTCCTTTACTGTAATGTCAAACTTTCTGCTTTTATAATTACAGTTTGGCATTGACAATAATGTCTGAACAATACCATGTTATACAACACTGCTAAAAACTTAGTATTAGGTATTGTAGCAAACTCATTACTACCAACTAACTCAATAATCATGTTTAGCAATAATTCATTGCAATTCAACAAAATTCATTTGCAAAATGTTTCTAGCATTGCGCAATTTTCTTAGTATTACCATGTCAATTTCAGAGTCAAAATTTTAAACCTGTATGATGAGTAATCTTATAATTAGTATTATTTCTAACATTTAGAAGGGATCAAACAATTAAAATGTTATCTAAAAGAGTATCAGAAATACTGTTTGGAAAAAATACAACCTTGCTTTTCATTATAATTCATGTATCTACAATATTACTTTTATTTTTACTCACAAAAGAAATATTTTGCATCTAGGACTGGGCTTATATTCTATTGGGTATTACATCAACAAAAATACATATCTAGTAAACACAAGGTAGACATCATATCTCATACAAAACAAGTAATCACAAGAAATAATAAAGCACTATAAAAATTTTGTCAAAGATGAAACTTACACATAGGCAAATAAAAATCCTTAACAGCCAATGGTTGCTACAATATGGTTATCAGTTCCTTTTAAGCAACTCTGAGAATAACCATTCAGACCTAGTGCAATTTCCAGACTACTAGTCATATCTTGACAAAGTTCTTGCTAACAATATGGTGGTTCAAACTATCTGCTTGTTTCATCAGCAAGTGTTAGTTGTTAATCAGTGTTCCCATCACACTTTGTCTGGAGGTAACTCTCCAAATTAATAAAAACACCACTGGGCTGCAGGATTTGTTTTGGCCACTCATCAATGAGTCAACAGTACTGGGCACAATGATACAAGCATAAATTGAAATGAAACATACAGTTATATGATAGAAATACTTCAACAGCAACAGCAGACTGTAATATTTGCTCTTTGTTCATGCTTCAAAAAATGTGTGTCCAAAATCAACAGCAAAAATTGATATAAAAGTAACAACAAAATAATACCCACAAAAATTATTATGTACACAGAACCAGAAACTTGGGGCATTCAACAATTCTTTAAAAAGGGGTGTAACAACAACAACAGCAGTAAGCAAGTGGAATGCCAAAGTAAGGAAATTCTTAAAAATCTCCCAAATACCTTCCCTCTTGGCTGTTGTTGGTGTGGCTGTTGCTGTAATGGATGCTCTTTGTTCAATATCACCAATGTGGTAAATTGGAAGCTCATCAGTCCATATTCATTTTCAACATGAGCACAAAACTCCCTCTTATAAATATATACAATGATTTATACACACACCACGGCATTCAGGGATAACTAATGTGTTCCTTGTTGTAATCATGAAAAACTAAAGTTGCTGTAAATGGTGAAATTCAAATTTCAATAATTTATACAAATTTAGATTTTAAAATTGTTCAAAACTATACTGGTACTTCCACAGGAGCTTATATGAGCAATTAAATGCATTATTATTTAGTGAATTTTATGTTTAAAAATGGTAATGAAGCACCTCTTGTTGGACAGAGCCTTTGGCCTACTTTGATCTGGTGTTGTTATTGCCATTGGTGATATGCCCCCATGCTTCCATATCTCCACACCTCTGATAACACTCTCATCAACCCCATTGGTTCTGATATTGATTATGACAGTGGCAATTCTTGTCTACAGGCCACAACAATATATTTCCAAGTTTTATGCACAAAAAAATAATATTCAAGTGCTTTCATTGAACTTTGTGTTGGACAAAGTCGTTGATTATTCTCTGGTCCACTTACAATGTTTTTACATCATCTTGCTCCATGATACCTCAAATGTGCACTGATTCTGTCATCAGCTGATCCATCATTCAAAAACTGGTTGCAAGAATCAAAGAAGAAGAAATATTGCTAAATTTTGTTTGTGACAAGGTCGTGCTCTTGGATGAAGATTTTGACTATTCAAAAACTATTCATGGTAACATGACTTATGGAAACATCATGATCTACTTTTGTTTGCTGATGCTATTTAATTTGTATAGTCTTTTTCCATCATTATTATTATCTTTTTCTGCAGCTAAAGGAATTCAAATAGAACAAAATTGTTTTTGCATAGAATGAACAAGATAGTGATGCATTAAAAAATACAAGTGAATATTGGTACAAACATTATTTATTTGAGCACTTTAAACCACATTGCATAAGTATGGAAGGACCTCCAGTAGCTACTGATGTGGTTCTTGAGTGCAATCATCTTTTCATTTTGAATTGAACAGAACAAAATTATTAAACCTGCATAACAAAATTTGTGACCCCACTCTCCAAATATATCAGGGATCTAGGAGAGATCAAATTTATTACTCTTGATTCTTGTGTCCAGTTCTTGACCCATCTCATTGCTGCCCATGATGACTTCATCATACTTGTCCACTTCAGCCAAAACATCTATTCATGTAACTGGTGGACTACCCACCACTGGTACTTTGTTGTCTGTCTCATCAGATTCCTAGGGAAGATGATTAGATAGGAACTCCACTTCTTGTTCTCTCTTCAACCCTGTACTAAGTTGTTGTCCCTTCTGTCACTGATTATTATGGTGAGTTGGTAGGTTTTCTTTACCCTATCAAATACATTGGTAAATGCTTTTACACTTTCATCTTCAGACAATATCTTCATGACTGTTCTGTGAAGAGCCTCTTTGTCACATCTCTTCTGAAGGCGGTTATACTTTCAAACACAGTTTGAAAGGCTCATCAAGATCTCTAGATAAAACACATTGGTTTCTGGTCAGACTGGAACCTTAGTGATAGGAATAATGCAAAACCTTCTTTCATCCTTTTTGTGTAAGTATCAACAGCTTCCTGAATACCATGCCCTCCATCACAATCAACAGCAAAGTATACCAGCTGAGCTCTTGGGATCCAATGATATGAGGAATGTATTTTGGAACCAACTTGGGACATTATCTGCATCATGTGTTCTGATGTGCAGGTCATATCTTTTGTTGTCTTGTTACCTACCTGGCAACAAACACCTAATTCACTAGCTCTGCTTATTTTTTCTAGGCTTATGTCTTCAGATAACTAGTCTTCAGTTGGGATTGTGGTTGGGGTTTGGATTAATTTTTGTTTTAATAATTTACCAAAATGAACTGTACTTAAATTTTCTTAGACTTAGCATTTTGTACAACCAATTTTCATTTGAATTCATGAATATCTAACAATTCAAGTCAGTTTTGACATGTGATACAGCTTCTAGCTTGAATGATGTCATTGTTGAGTGTCCAACTGCCTTAGTTTTGTATATTAGTAAGTAATAACGGTCAAAAACCACCTAAATACTAAGGCAGAGTAAAAATGGCAAAATTTTGAAGTAAAGCCTTAATCAATTTAAATATTTACTATAGAAGAACCTGAGTAAACACAAAAAATACCATACTTAGGAAAATCTGAGTAAATGTTCTGAAATAGCTTACTTCTACTCAAGTGCTGAAGTAGTATTTATTTAATACCCTGTATTTTGACATAAATGGATATTTAAAAGGCTTTGGAAAGTGTGTGAATCAGACTAACAGTTAATTCTGCACAAGCAACTTTCCTCTCCAACTGCAATATGATATCAACTTTACACCAAGATAATGTTGTCACCAGGGACTCAGTGTATTTTAGTGTTCAAAGGATTTGCTTGTAAATATATGGGAATTACGCAAAAAATCTGCTATAGGTTCAAATGAACACACATCAATTGACAACAAAATACAACAAGCAATCACTATTTTCATGAAATTTTAAATTTTCACTGGAGAGAGGTGACACTTTTTGCTACTAAGGAGCAAAACCACTGTAATTTTCAATGTTTAAATTTTAAGAAAAATGTACTTTTCATGCTTACAGAATACTTGGCACTTTCTTTGAAGTGGAATCTATTATTATTTCTAAAAAATCAATACCAGTAAGTAAGATATTTTAAGAATCACAAAATTAATGGACAGCAGTAAATCCAATTTATGTCAACATCACTCACATCTCACATCTAAGCCTTCTTCTAATAATTGTCTATGTCGACCTCTTTACAAGAGTCAAAACTTGCAAGTTGCTTTTTATACTTCAGTACTCTGACTTATAAGCACATCAACTTTACAAAATCAAATTTTGAACTTTGTGTATTACTTTATAGAGTACTTGAAATAAATAAAAGATGCATACCACACATGAAATGGTAAATACATTCATTCAAGAAAATCTTTTTGTGTAAATTAACTAACTTGTGTCATATGATACAGCTACATGAGTTGTATTTTCTGCAAGAGTCAAGTAGTTGTATCCAGAGTCATCTAGATATTTGTTTGCTGGAGGTTGTTTGAGGTAACATCCTCACAAAAAATGGACCCAAGAAACTGCAACAGTAACTTCCAATAGGTAAGAACAAATATGATGAACAGGGTGTTATGCATAATATATGTTTGTGCATATGGTAAAGACTTTTAAATTAATTCTGAAATTGAACCTTTGAAGTCACTAATCTCTATGAAAATGTTGTATACCATTTTTGTAGAACTATTGGTATTTCCACAAGTATGGTCAAACTTTAAATTTTGATGTGAACTGTTCCCTAATACTGGCAAGAAATACTATCCACCTGGTTTGAAAAGAAAAAAAAACACTAAAAAATCAAGTGTTACCTTTCATTTTTTGTTTTCAGTGTGTAAATTATTACAATTTCAAACAAAGCATTGAGTTGGTGCTAATTTTCGTAGCTGTATCTCTCCCTATTTATTAGATCATGTTTGTGCAAAAATGGGAATATGCTACTACAAAACAGCTTGAGTAAAAAATGTAGTAACTTATTGAAAAAATATGAAAATATCGGAAGTCACATGCAAGGTAATACGTACTTTTCTTCGGAAATAATTCCATAGCACCTGTTCTGATTTCATTCTTCATGAATCCTTGCAAGATATTTTTTCTTTCAAATTTAGCTCAAAATTACCTAGTTGGACATGCAACACAACTTCAGACATCTCTCAAATACAAGCCAGAATGATGCCCTTCTTTGGAAGAGTTCACACTGTATAGTCCATAGCCAGTATGAAACCCCATCTACCTCACAAGCCTTCTGACCAGTATCACCAATCTGATAATCATGTTTTTGCAAGAGTTGCATCAGAGCTTCGGCAGCATATTCGGTTCATGTTGTCAAATAATGCTAAGTTCAATATTTGTGAAGTAATATGATAGAAATGCCCACTGTCTTTTATTGTCATGATTAGAATACACAAACTATATTTCACATTGTCATATGTTGCCCTAAGTCTTTGTATTTGGCATCCCTTACAAAATTGGAATTTTGAACTAGATCGGCATCAGAAATTGTGTTCCTCCCCCCAGTTGAGACATGAGCCATGTATCGTTGTCTATTATCTACCTAAAATGGTAATTCACAAGTGTCTTGCATTTTATCACAAATGAAAAGCTTTGAGCTTCCACTGAAAATGCACAACATGGGATTTCATTGCTCAGGCGTGACAAACATCTGAATCACTGCAATAGTTTTTGATAAATTAGGAAACTCTAACACAACCATTTTGGACGTGTATTTCCTTGGTGCACTGTGTATTTGGAAACACCTACGATACCATGGCGAAATATTACTGAACAACGACAAGTGATGAAATGTTTTTTTTCACTTTCTTTGATCTTTACTCTTTAGGTCCTTGCGAAATCTAGTTATAGTTGATTTCAACAGATCTTATTTGGAACATAACATTACTTTTTGCAATACTTAAGCCAAGATGATGACCAGTGAAACCTAAGAGCATCACAATGTTTTCATTATTTTTTAGCATTAGCATGCAACATTGCTCCTAATAGCTTGAGCATGCAAAATTGAACTACCTAGAACAATCACCACATTCCGGACAATATTATTTTTTGATCATCCACACCCTCACGTTTCAAGAACTTTCACGTTCCAAGTTTAAATCATGTTGGACTGAAACGCGACAGCAAAATACCCCAGTGAAGAAACGATTGTTCCTCACCGCTCATGAAACGGCAAATCGTCCCTCATGTATTGTTGAAACATATTGTTGGAACCTTGAGTTGAACTACGAGGGTTTCGTGCCCCCAGTGCATCATCCCCCCAATCTTCATTTTGAGAGGGGTTGGGACGCTCCGCTCGGCGCAGGCCAGGGCCACCAGCATTTGCACCATTGGGTCCAGGTGCGGTCTGGTGTCGTCTGTGACCATTCCCCCCCGCACCAGCACCTCCACCGCCTGTATTCCCCACGGATCCAGAGCCAGCTCTGCGTGAAATGTGAGAAAGAAGATTGGTAGACGACGCATTCATGAGCAATGAGAAGTTGGAACCCATCGTGCTAAGGGAGGAGGAGGACAGATTGATTCCCCCGTAGAGAAGAGCAATGGCAGAGGCGCAAGAGGGTGCTTGGGGCATATTGGCCCCTCTTGAGGCAGGAGAGCTGGCTACTGCAGTCGATCGCTGCGTGGGCACTGTCAAAGTGTGATTGACGAACCCGTTACCGGACGCCTCGGAACGGCTTCTTTGGCTTCTTCTCTCTCGCCCTTCCTCATCATCATTATCGCTGGGTCTGCGCAGTGTCAACGGATCAAGCCGCTGCCGAGACTGCTGATTATTCGACGCATTCGACACAAAGGAAGAGATGGAAATGTTCCCCCGAAGAAAGGCGATGCCCGAAGCGCAAGAGGGAGGACGGTTAATGTGGCCCTGATAATCGTCAATGTTCGTTTCCACATCCATCGTCCTTCCCGTCGGAGGAGACGACGCACCGCCGGCAACGCTATCAAGACCATCCAACTCATCGGAACCGTCGGACATCTGAGAATTTCTGTGGGCGCCCCTCGATCTGACAATCTCGCTAGGCTCGGCTTCCACGCGGTGCTGCTGGCCCAACTGCCCATTGCCTTGACTGGTCTGACTTCTGAGTAGCTCCAATTCTCCGGCCATCTCCTCCTTTTCTCTCTTCATCTCATTGAAGGCGGCCCTCAAATTCGAAAGTTCCAACTCCACAAAGTCCTTGGAGCATTTGGTGTCAGCGAGCTCGATCTTGAGGTGGATGATCTGCTCTTCCAGCTGACGGACAATGTCATCGTTTCCTTCGTCTTGATTGCCGCTGTTGCCATCATCGTTTCGTTCTGCTAGGCTAACCTCTGCTTCAGAACCATTGCCATCATGATTGCTATTACTTCTTCGGGTGAACGCCGAGATGATGCCAACGTTTCGGGTGGACATGGCTTTTGTGAATAAGGTATTTATTTTATGCAAAACAAGAAGTCTCTAAAAGAAAATAATATTGTACAAAGAGGTGAAACAGAGTTGAAACACGTTGAAACAAGGTCGAAAGAAGGAGCCGATCTGATTTTTTAGGATCCGATCCCCGATCCGATGGGGTGTTATTATTGTGAGAGTTCTTGTTAACTATAACGATCAATGACTATATTAGAGAAAAAATGGCTTATTTTTAATAAGAGAAAGAAAACATGTCTGTCCTTTAGTTATATCGTCACATTGGGCAATTTCAGTAAAAGTTGAAAATGAATGTAAGATGATGTTGAAAATAATATGTTTGGTGACTTATCACAATGCTAAATTTGTTGGTTAGATACCTAGGTAAGTTCGTAGGTAAATAAAGAGGGTATATTAGGTAGAATGGTAGTACCAACTTTCTTACTTGAGTGATACTTTTGGTACCTAATTACAGCTGGTGACTTATTTTGAATACACCTGAGGCATTAGATACATTCTTTACATAGGAATTCAATTTCAAATTTCAAATTTCCTTCAAGTATTTATCGTGGTGACATTATCATTAGAGACGAAAAAAATTTCGTCTCTTCACCCCGAACAATTTAAGACTCCACCCTGACACAACTTTCTCAGAATGTGTAAGTGTAAGGAATTTGGTAACTAAGATTCTCATTTCTTTCTGTATTCTTTATTTTGTGATTTGTATATACCATTGATGATGTTGTGTCCCAAAAGAAAATTGAAAAATGAGAAACTATGTATGATATATGTAAGAATAATTGTTTATATATTCTACCTATGTAATTTATTAAGACAAAAAATTAAGTATAACCAACGGAGTCAACAAGGGTCACACACTATGTGTGACTCAGCTGTACCTAGTTACTATTGCAAGAGAAGATTTACCTCAACTGCCAGATGTTAAAATTGACCAGTTTTTGGATCAAACATTGTTACTAATTTGTTAGCTGACTGGTTTATACCAATAATGCTATGCATTGCTCTCCACCATAACATGCCTAGTTTTTTGTAAATCCAGTGCAAGGACTTTTTTCGAATAATAACCTTGTAATGTTGTGAGATAGAGATCAAAAACTTGAAAGTAAGAAATTATTCAAAGCTTAAAGAATTTAGGACCATTAAAAATGAATGTAATGAGAGAAGAAACCTGCTAGTATTGCAAGTATCAATTTTTGTTGAGATTAGAGCATTAGTAAAAAGTCCATTTTTCAAATCTAACCAAAGTAAAACAAACAATTCTACAATAGTACTCTGTAGATACATATATACTAACAATCACTAATAAAAGTATCATTTTCTTAGCATTCACACTAGTCTGTATGTATGGAACCAATGTTTCTACACCTAGATACCTAAGCATATCAGTGTATTACGCAATGACAATGACAGAAACAATGTTGCTTGCATTGGAATAGTTTTTCATAAACCATGAAGGTGAACTCATACACCCACAATCAAAGTTTGGATTCTAACAGGTTGAATGGGATGGCAGTGTCACTTTGATAATTGTCAAGTCCTGATCCATCCACGTCTGTGGGTTTTCTTGAGTGAAGATTAAACTTTCTTGTCTTTGGCTTTGATGGTGACATTTTTTCCAGCAACAGCAGGGCATCTTTATATGAAAAAAATAGAAATTCTAAGTTTCTTTATGCCACAATTAATTCTTTATTGTTAATTATTTGTAGTGCTACCTCAAAGTTTCTACAGTGGTCAAAGGCACAAATAATTTTGAATATTATTGAGTTCTTGGTTGTAGGTTCCTTTGGACTAGATTACAGTCTGTTGATCACAGATACTTCAGTAACTCAATGGGTCTCCAGCACATTACTGTGTCGTGTCTACAGCTTCATCATAAGATATCATGTCCAACGCCCTTGCAATGGTATTAACAGCTCCATAAAACAGTATCTTGGAAATCAGTAATCTTGAATTTCAAATTTTTCCAGAATTTTTCATTAATTTATGTTGCATAATTAAAAGTATGAATACCCAATAAGATAATATCATGAAAGCAGCAGAGACAAAAGAACAACGAGCATGTAAAGATTCTGTGGGTTTAAGGGGAGTGGGAATACAGTCATAAAAACAGAAGTCGTTTTGAGCTGCCAAAACTTGTCATCATGGTATTGTGTCATGTCTATTTATGGAAAATGATAATAAACATGAATAATAATATTATATTGCGTGTACAAACTGAAAAAAATTTTGGACCATTTCCAAAATTAAAAATTAAGAATACAAAAATATTTTTTTGATATAGCGGTTAAGCGTTATAGCCAACAAGAACTTTCGTTATTATTGGCAAAAGATTGGCAATGACTTCCTGATGACTTCTGTGTTTTGTCGTGGTTTTTGAGGTTTTTAGTTTCATTCCACACTAGCCTTCGCTACGCGGTAATCGCTGCTATTACTAACGGTAGGTCAATGTACATAGGGGGTGCAAATACCAAATGCAAGGTGATCTTACATAAATGTACGACTAGTTGTACAGAACTTTTCTTCCGTTTGGTATTTGCAAGTCTTATTTCTTACCCTTATTGAGCGTGCTTTGTTAGTAATTTTTACACGGCGCATTTTTTGGGCATGCGAACCACCCAGTACAATTAGCCCCTTTTCTACTGAACAATGTCTACCATGAGTTTTGAGATTTATTGCCATAACTCGGCGAGTTTGTTGAATTGTAGGTGGTGCAGCATATTAAAATAAAGGTAGGAATTAGTACAGTGCAGACATAGTAAGTTATAGAAGCTACCTGTGAGCTATCAAAAACTATAGCCAAATGTACAGCGTACCCTTATTGAGCGGGTACCGTTAATAGCAGCGATATACGGTAGGTACTACCACCTACCTACAACAATACAATAAGGTACCATATGGTATTGTATAACAATACCTCCAGCCATAAGTACCTATAGTAGTGTACGTACGTACTTACTTACTACTCCTATGATCTATCTCTAAAATACGATTTTGAAAGATATTGTACCATACCTATCATTTTGAAGCAACGTGCCACGTGACATAGGGGGCGCGCGGGGTCGGCAGGTCGGTGGGCCGGTGATCGGTGATCGTGATCGACTTTTTCAGTTATGGCTGGCAAGTGGCAAGCGTGGGGCAAGAGCTAAAAAAATATTAAGTACGAACCAACACCATGGTGTGTTATTGTAACAAGTGATGTGACTATTATTGTTAGGAGTAATTATTTGTGCTCTCGCTGTGTCTTGATTTCCATGGCCCGCAGTCAGCAGTGGCACTACCATACAATATGCTTTTGTAGAAGGGCGCCCCCTCGCTCTATCTATCTGGATTGCCCTCTCTCCCCAGTTGACATCAGATTGAATCGTGGAGGCTTTCTTTTGTACCATGACAGAAGCATGGATCATTGATTCTCTCAGCCCGCCAGCAGAAGAGGTCTCTTCAACTGCAAAAGCAATTTATTCTACAAGACATCCTCGCATTGCAATTGCTTAGAGGTGTCAGATGAAAGGATCAATGGGACGGGGGAGAGTCAAATTTGGCTCTATTCGGCAAAAGGGGGGGGGTGCAGGAGGCTCCCACTGGTGAAAAGCATCCAAGACATTATGCATATTGGAGAAGAGAAAAACCAGTTCACAGGATGAAAAATATTTGAATAAAACTGAACTTTCTGTTCTCTTCGTTGCCGCAAGAAAACAAAGAAAAGACCGCATGGCGTTTGCAAATATTTTTGTGTGCACTTTCTTGTCCGCATTGCCTATTTAATTACGGCTGATTCATTTGATGATTCTGTGTATCGGGCTCTTTTTTGGGTGAATCTGATGTTTCAAACATTTTGTTTCGTTTCGATTTCTTCCTTTCCATATTTTTATGTCACTCACTTCAATTACTCGTCCCTATGCAAAGGGAATGAAAGTGTCTGAGTTTTAGAAAGCAAATTATTCTATCATGTTTCGGCGGTCTATTTCGGTTTTGTCCGGCAAAGGAGCACGCACAATTATTCGTGATCCTCGAAAAAGGCGGCCTCAGGCTGCACCATTGGTTCCAAAAAATGAAAAAAAGGAGTCTTCAGATCTCCACCTGCATCAAACACCGAGTGAAATTGATAGGCCGCGTATGGCATTCGAACCAACAGCTCAAAATCAACAGTCACTTGGGCTTGGATCTTACATGCTTGCAGGGGTAGGGGTTGCTATGGGGGTGACTCTTGTCAGTGCCATATTTGGTGCAATTGGTTGAATTTATTTTCGTTGGATGTAAATAATTCATTCCACCTGGGGAAACTGATTGCAATAAAGTCCAAAAATGTATCTCGCATGGTCATGTTGGGTGTGCTGAAAGTTTGGACTTAAATTTGTAAGTTTGGTATTGTTCATGTCATGTCGTCAGTATGTTTGGATACGGCCGGGATCAATTCTACTGAATTATTTAAGTCATGGAATGAAACAAAAAGCACATTGGGTGAAGTAAAAACCTAAGTGTTTCAAATTTGTCTGCTTCTAACCAGAGCAAAGCAAAAACAATTAGTCCATTTAGTTTTTTTGGCGTTTTGTTGAATAAAAGGGCTGGAGAATCACAAATTCTACTACGATAAATATCCAGAGCTCCTGTGCCAAACACACATGGGAGGACTCTTGACTGTAATGGGGTACTGGAGCACACTCCGTACTTAGATACTTGTGTTAGTAAAACACGAAAGAATGTTGTCCATGGAAAAAATCAATGTCATGAATTGAAATCCATATTAGTAATGCAGAAGGAGTTCTAGTGTGTCAGTAAAATAATTCCCCCAAAGCATTCTGCATGCATCTTATTGATTTGTGACTCACTCATGATTTTGATGCACATTTCAATTCAAATGCACACATAAAAACAAAGAATGCAAGCTGTCTTCTGCTGTTGGTGTAATTAATCTTGATGTATCAAAAGCTGCAGAGCATTAGTGGATTTTTTTGTATCTTCACTTTCACCTTTGTATTCTTATACCGCCTACTCCCTATACCTACATATTCTGCTTGAACCTCCACCTAAAAATGTTTTTGCTCAAATGAGTTGTCATTTGTAGCATGATGGAGAACTCTTCTATATACATATAGTTCATTCATTTCATTATATTAGCATTGATTTCAAAGTTGGCAGTCAGGCTTCAAGCTTGATTCAAATCTAGGAGGGAGCTGCCACCTGAGTCCCAGACCAAAAAAATACCTCTGAATCAAGTAAAAGTTATTTCTATTGCCATAATATGATTTGCATGGACATGGAATTTCAAGTTCATGAAACTGGGAGGTGGTCATGTCTTTCAAAACTGTGATATTTTGATAATGGCAACACCTTGCAAAAATTGACCATGATGAAAATATGATGTTTGTCCTTTTCTTTACTATAGAAGCAAGTCAATTTAGGTTGTTTTTTTGTCCAGGGCAAACGTGCATTTACATTTTACACTTTCCTTGAAAATCAGGGAGAGGTGAGATTTGAGTCCTTGGAACTCTTGCTCCTGAACTTAAAGTCAGAGGAATGAAAATGTTTTTGTTGTGGTTGATAGAAAAATTGATGAAAATTAGAATAAAAAAATGAGTCATCACCTAACTTGCAGTGACATAATGTTGCAGTTGTGTTCTATATCTTGTGAAATAGCATTCCATTGTAGATGAAGCACTTAGATGCATGCACTATTTTTTCTACTATCTGGGGGATAATAGGCAGATAGATGGACTGAAACATCTCTAATATTTGAGAAGTTCCAATTTCAGTTCATATCAATGGTCACAAATTAAAATGTGGCAAAGTTAATTAAATAGAATTCAATGTAACAGTAAAAGATGATCACATTAAGTCTTTTTATCATGATAATGTAGTTAGAAAATCAAATCTGTCTATTGATTTAATTTGTATTTGCACAAAGGATATTTATAATGAGCTTGAGAGATGAGTTCTTTCAAAAAAAAAACAGCCTATTTAATCTAGGTTGGGAATTTACTTTTGTCTGTTTCCTGCAAATGTGTCAAGAAACTGGAAATTTCCTTTTATATTGGAAATTACCCAGAAAAGAGGTAAATTACTCAGGCAAGAGGATAAAAACTCAATCTTGTTCAAGGAAATGGGTAACAAGGAAGTTTCAATGGCAAAGTTTCTAGTTTTGTTAAATTAAATAATATGATCTGTATTTGCATTGTACTCCATTGGACATGCATTAATTTGTAACTCGAACTGGCATGTGGACACGCAAAACATATACTGGCATGAGCATGATCGGAAGCGCATGTTTTGTGGATGAATGACCAGAACCCCCAATTGCCAGACCACCCATGGCTTTGTACAAGCAGGAGCAGGAGGTTCATGACTGCTTGGGTTGGACCAGGGATTTGAACCCCGTACATAGCATGTTTCGTGGTTACTTTTGTTGAGTCTAGCCACTCAACCACCAGCTTGAGCTGGTGGTTGAGTGGCTAGACTCAACAGGTGCATGTATTTGCTGTTTATTATTACATTTTTATTTTTTGACTGTACTATTTCTTTCATTGTTTATTTCTTATTACTTAACAGTGATTCAAGGAAATAATGTGTATATCATCTTTCTTGAAATTAATATGGGAATAGTACCTACCTACATGTCAGACATAATACCCTGTCAATACATACAGACTCTACTGGGATTCTGTCTGGTCTCACACTCAAAATCAAAAGATACAAGCTGCAAGGAAAAAATCAAAGAAATCTTTAACCACCACAGGACAAAGTCAAGACCCTTTCTTTGACACTGTAATGGAATGTGTTCATATGGTCCCTTGGCATTTTCAGTCATGTTTTCAATTTATGTAAGAAGACCCATCAGTATCATATTTGTTGTCACTTTTTCAATTAAATTGATGTCTAGTAAAATCACAAGAATTCATCATTTGACATTTCAATTTTGAATTTAATTTTGACATGATGTGGTCACACATGAGATACTCATAATTTCTTTAATGGGACCCAAAACTATTTGTTAATTATTTTCAGCACTCATCAAATAATAAAATCTAAGAAAAATTTCAATATTCAACCAAAAATCAAAGCTAATATATATTTTTCATTTGACAACAATCATAAAGCAAACCCCAACTGGCAATTTTTTGCTAGTAAATTTGCAAATTGTACAGAAATAACTAAGTTGAGTGTGGTATTATCAAAACTAGATTTTTTTTCTTATGGTAACATCTCACAAAGCCTCTTTTGGTACTTAGTTGAAAAAACATATTCAAAAGATGGGGCGCAAAAACAAAATAAGAGGAATGTATATTTTTCTCTTGTTTCATTAGATAATAATCTTAATTAGATATAAATCATTTTCATTTATTACTATACAGCAAAAAGTTTCCAGGGCTTGTCATTGCACAAAAGTGCATTGCCAAACACTTCAGTAGATGGTCCTCAGTCCCAGCATGCCTCAGAATGGGGTAATGATGTCTTGAACAAAACAAAAAACTCTTGAGTGAAACAGAAAAGCAATTTTTTGTGCAATTTCATTTTTCTGCCCTTTAGGGGTCTAAAATAGTATGGAGCAAACAGTCGCAGGGATGAACATATGACACAAGAGCCTCATTTGAGTCTCATTGGTGTCTGTCCTATATGCAAAATTAAATGGGTGCTTAAAACCCACCAAAACATCTTTGGATGAATTTTTTGTCAGTGTTGCTAGCTTTACAAGCAAATGCTAGTGTCAAGGTCACAAAAGCAACAATAAACAGTTTCCTGTTTAAAAAAAATCTATGTTGCCACACTCAATGGTTGTTTTTGTATTCATGGTGAGGATGGAGGGGAGCACAAAAAAACAAGTGATGGTAATACCTTTTTTGTGAAAACATCAGTGGAAGTTGGTTGACAACATTAGTGGTGCTATACCAGTATTCTCATCATTTACTGGTGGGTTGTGGTGGGTGTGGCTGAGGTAAGTCATAGTAGGTTTGGTGTTGTGTGGAGTTGTTTGGATGTGCACTGGCACATGATAATGATAATCAACTGGTGTGCACAAGATGCACATAATAAAAGAACTGTACATACAATACCATCATGTGCAATAAACTTTTTACTGGCAATTGGCAATAATTTTACCCATATCAGGGAAACTAATGTTAGGAATTGAAATTTCTCAGAAATCAGCCCATAAAATGGATGAATTGGGTAAATTTAGGGATAAATACAGGATATTACCAATATTGTATAAAATGCAATCATTGGAACAAATGAAAAAGGGAATGTCATATTATTATATATCTAAAAAAAAGTAAAATATTTGTGTCATTTTTTCATAGTCCCACAAATAAATGATGTCTATTTGACTCCAGGTGCAGTCAGCATTAAAAAAATTAAGAATGCCATCAAACATAGAATATGTTTATCTTCATTTGATTTTTCTGTAAGAGTTTTTATTGAAGAGATAGAGCATAAGGCATTCAAATCCATCAAAACCATTTTGGTGCATTTTGAGCATTCTCAATTTGTTCAACCTGACTTACCTGATTATTATTTTTGCAAAATCTTTGACATTTGAAGCTTTTGATCTTAGGAAGAACAGCTTCAATTGGACACAACAATAATTGGTCTATTTCATTTTGCATTTTTGTTGCACAACTTACTAAGGACAACACCCATCTTTACATAAGTATAATCTACCAAAAACTTGTGTTACAATTAAGTCAAATACACAGTAATGAAATGAATACAATATTAAAATCACAGAAGTTTATTATTGCCAGTTGTTAATCTTATTGTACAAGGGTGATTAACAAAAATGAGATTGAAAGATAATTTAACTAGATAAATTGAAGAATGAAATGGCCTCCCTATGTTAATTCTTGACATTATATTGGAAGAAATTTGTGCTAGATGTAAGTTGCTGGGACAGCAATGGTCAGTAAGAATATGTCAATTTCTGGAACAGAAATCATTAACCCCTGATGACACAAAAAATGTTCATGCACACATACTACTAAGGATACTGTATACTCATAATAGAAATGATAATTTTTGTATGTATTATTTTATTTAGCTGGAACCGAATACTTGTGTTGCAAATTTTTTTTGTGCAATATCTCAAGGTTGTTATGGCATACTAAAGAGTTCAGTTATTGCTTCCATGTTCCCTGATGGTAAAAAATACATTCTTGAAAGTGCAATAAGTCCATTAAAATTGATCATTCTCTGTCCCCTATTCAAACTGAGTCAAGGTCAGGAGTACTCACATCAAAAAATAATGTAACTATGAATGTCCATTTGGTTTGGGGGATCACTATTTCAACATTGGCCACCATGGTGACATAGTGATGTCCCCCAGCAGATTAAATTTGAAAAAGGAAATGTTGGGTATGCCTTAGCTCCTGTTGTTTGGTTGGTTGTTGAATGATTTCATCCTTTCTTTTTAAAAATGATTGCTTTGCTAAAATTGTTGTCCATTGTCAATTTTCCTAGTCAAAGCAGAACTCTTGAGAAACAATGGAAACAAAACAGTTCCAAAATTGATCACTGTAGAGCATGCCCACTCATGTTATTAAAGTCCGCATAGCTTACTTATTACATGGAGAGAAAATGCATTGAATGAAGCACAATACATGCTGTTCTCACAAGGTGAGTCAGTGCACTCCATTCCCTACTTGTTCTATTACTCAGCTGGTGGTTCATCAAGATGGTTTTCAATTTTGAACAATAGCAAAGTCAATGCACTATTTGATTGACAAGGTACCTTCCATAATAATCATTAAATAAAACTGGTAGCAGAAATCTTGGGGGCTGTTTTTTAGATTCATATTAGTTACTTTCATTGCATCCAATTGCACCCTGATTTTAAACTTAATTCATATTTTGCTGATCTAGAGCAAATATTGCAGTTGGAATGCAAATATTTTCTACTAAAGACAGTTTTGTCGATGCTGCAAAAACATTCATGGAGGGTTAAGGTCCCTAGTTATAAGAATTGAATCGAAGAAGCCCAATGGGGGTGGTCCATGAATTGCATAACTTGATTGGCAATGGATTAAAACCCTCCAAAATTAAGATGCAAGTGGTGTTCAGAAAAAAAGTGCATTCCTTTTTGCTTCGTCACCACTGATACTGAGATGGAGGTACTTCAATTACATTTCCTGGAGAAAGCGACTTGGAGCTTGGAGGGCAAGGAAAGATTGCCTACACTGGTGCTTTAGCTTTAGTAAGATGAGTACTTTTCTAACTTATGGTATGGTAGCCTGATGATGATTGGGTGTGTGGATGTGCAAAATGCCTTCTCCTTTTTGTTCAAAAGGGGGCCAGCAATGGCATATTGATGCTTGCTTGCCAAGGAAGAAGATTGAAATATACTTAAGGCAAGGAAAGTCAGTTGGTAAACCTTATCAACAAAGATTTAGTTTACGACACACAGTGATGTTTTCTTATGAGACATGAGAGAATAGAAGGTACAGGCTACTGAGAGAGTCGACAATGCCTTCTCACATGTCGCAAAACGAAAGGAATGACAGACGGACCACTCAAAGAGTTTGCAAAGTTAAAATAATGTCTCAGCGAGGTTGGGACCTGGATACATTCCGAGCGTGCTCTTCTTTGTTGCTGATAAAGAGCTCAATGTAACGAGAGCCAATCATGTTTCTGTGCAATGCCATGGCAGCTTTTGCATCAGCAGCATTCTTGAATGCTACATATCCCTCCCCGGTTGCACGACCGTCTCCACGGTAGGTGAGGAGCACACTAGACTCTACAGGATTGTACTCCTTAAAGAATTCAAGAATGTCTTGCTTAGTCGCCTGAAATGGCAATCCCCTCATCCGAATGAATCCAGTATGAGGCCCATCACGGATGCCTCCCCCAGACCCCCTAGATCGGNTGTTCCCCCTGTAACCCCTTCCTCCACCATACCCCCTGCCGCGATAAGAACCCCCGCCACTAGTCCCAGTTCCTCCCATGGACCCTCCCCCCTTTTGATTGGTGTTTGGTTGCGCCGATGTAGATTCAGTGTTGCCCCATGCCGATCCGTCGGTAGTGGTAGGTTTCGTTGTTGTTCCCGCAACATCTGCCACATCTTCGCCCCCTCCTGCAGGCGCAGCCGCCGGATGCTCCCCCGCTCTCCCCTCATTTGACTCAGTGTTGTTCAATAATCCCTCAGGCCCCTGCCAGTGGTGATGTTGCTGCGGTTTAAGACAGAATGAGGAAAAGGCAAAAGTCAGTTAGTGAGTCAGAGCGGACGACGATGGCAACGAGTCTCGACACTCACCGATGCGATTGCTGCATAGTAATCCGAACGCTTCCCCTGGAACACCTCCAGATAGCGGCGTCCCATATTCTGGTGGTCCCTGTTGTTTGAACCAAACAGAAAACTCGTGTTACGTAAACGAATCAGAGTAACACAAGTGCACCGTACCCAAATGATGGATCGCGCGAATAAGCAGCGAAACAAAATTTGCTCACCTCTGCAACCCCATTTGGAAATCCATGGGATTCGCAAATACAACAAACGCCTCCCCAGAGTCTGCGTTTGGAACTAACACCACGTCGATGACGACAAGCCCCTGAAAAAATACTAGCACGTCTTCAGGCGTAGCCTCAAACGGAAGCCCCCGAACGCGTGCGCATGGGAACGGACCCAAAAGAGCTTCGAGTGGATCCATGGATGGGGCCAAACCCGGGATGAGTTGGTTGCCATCGATACCTCCTGGCTGCATGCCGCTGTGGTGATAACTGGTGTAAATGAGATGGGTTTGAACATTGAGTTACTGGGCATTCCACTGCAAGGTGCAAATTCAACAAGAAGTGGGCTGTGCGAACGCCTCTCCGATTGAAACACGACCAGTCCAAATCCACGCAAGTCAAAATTCAATCAGTACAATCCAATGAACCACGAGTCAAACAACTCACCCGTGCTGGCTATGCATGATCTGGCCAAAGCCTCCCCAGTTGGGATCCATCCCGAAGCCAATGAACCCCTGATGCTGCATCCCCTGATGCTGCAAAGTTTCTTGTTGCTGCTGGTGCTGCTGAGGGGAGGATTCTCCTTGAGGCAGCAACGGTGGCGGCGCTTGGTTCTCCATGTTTTCGATGGTGTTGGTTTATCTGGCTGCGTTTGCTTGGCGTTGTTGCTTGCGAAATGTGAGTTGGTCCGCGATGATCGTCCAGGTCCCGCCCATGCATGCCATGCTTGGGACAGACCTCTTGGGACTTCGGATTGTTTGATTGGTCTTCGTGCGTGATGCCTGATGGGCCTGCCCCCTGCCGCCTGCCAACTGCCAACCAGGGTTTTGCACCCGAGCACTTTTTTTGGGTGGCTGGGTATTGGGTGGTACCCAATCATGTTGGATCTTACGTATGTAGGGTATGGTATGGCTAATATGTACGAGTACTACCTAATTTTGGGATCTTTTCGCTGGTTCCTTTTTTTGGGTGGCTGGGTATTGGGTGGTACCTATCCATTTTGGATCTTCCGTAGGGTACATACCTACTTACTACAATACTACTTATGGTATGATGTAAGAAGTACGGCTAATACTACCTAATTTTGGGATCTTTTGGCTGGGTTACTGGGTTTGGACCTACTTATGGTATCTACTACATCACCCACAGCTCTGCCTAGCAAGGGTTGGCAACACCTATGCTGAAAAACTCCCCTGGCGAGGTTTCATGCCCCAGCAAGGTGCAAAGTAAGCTATGATGGAAGTCACAACTTCATGTTCCTATAGGGATCTAATCCAAGAGTTCATGTGTGACTGGGGAATCACCTGCCCCCCACCAGGGGGGCTGATCAGGACTAGGCTCCTGAAACACCTCAACACTCGGAGGGCTGAAAGGGCAGCAAATGGGCCCCCTGTCCTAGCCTCACAAAATTAGCTGTTAACATGCGAGTCCTACTCACCACAACTACCCCCGACTATATGGATCATCTGACCTATCAGGCCCCAGAATGATACTTCTAGAATGGTACTGGGATCCCCATGACACCAGCCCCCCCTGCAAGGCGGATAAAAGGGTCGTTCTCAGTCCTCAGTCGGATAGCCAATGTGTCCTCCCACCCCCAGAAGCCTGGTTTGTCCTCTTTCAAAACAGGGGTCAGTAGTGGTCAAGCCTTCAGTGGTGGACATGAAGGGCGACACACAGAATAAAAACACAAAATACTGTAAACTGTAAGCTGTAAACTGGGTTTGGGCCGCTGGTTGTATTCCCTATTGTACTCATGTTATGTAATACAATACTCAATCTAGTAAGTAGGTAAGTAGGTACTTGTAGATGCTTACCACTGATGTTAACCCCCTCCATCAGGTCCATCAGTGCCTAAGTAAAGAGCAAGTGTTTTGAAATGTCGGTCCTATTGGCAGTTAATAAGGTACTTCTGGATGAGTGTGCAGAAATTCCAGATGATTCTAAGGTCAAAGAAGTTGTGGAAAAGGTTATCCATGTCTTCAAGCAAGAGAATGGAATGGGTGCCAAGCTAGGTCTGAGATTTGACATATTTGAGAATAGTTTCCTTGTGGAGGAAACTGATGATGATGACAGCAACACTGACTAATAGACTGATACAGAGCTATTTCATTTCTTTTGGAATTATACTTTCATTTTTTGTACTGAGATATTTTCATTTTGGACTTCCAACTTTTTAAACACAACAAAGTAATATTTCATATTCCAATTTTAATTTAGTTGTAACTCTTACTTTGACTTGTAACTAAGTATTGGCATTAGAAATGGTATTGGAGTGATATTACTACCACTATTGGTTTAAAATGATGATCTTTGATTCTTGCCCATACCCTACCCAAAATTGGCTGTATTTGGCTGGGTATTTGTTGGGCAT
>JALLOT010000231.1:0-23326 GCA_036939595.1 Thalassiosira livingstoniorum | reverse complement strand
GACTTAAAACATCGCAGGTCACGCGCAGCCTCAAAGCGAGTTCCTGTTAGTGTGGCATCGCCTTCATACTCCTTCATATTATTTCCGTCCACCGTCCAGCGTCAGCGTCAGCGTCCAGCCAGAAAAGATTCTCTGATCGCTCATGCATTCTCTCCCAAAAACGGGAGGACGGAAAATAATTATTGATCTCTGATAGGATCTGATGATTGATCTGCCTGAATCTATTTAGATACTCCTACTACTTATGTACCTATTGTATCGTAAGTATGGTACTGGCTTAGGATGATGTATAATATTATGTTGTCTAAACAGGCCCTGGTAGGTTAAGTAGGTGGTAGGTCTAAATAAGTAAGTCCGACTAGACTATCTACTTACTACTATTCCTTATTATGGTATCGTATGTAAGTATGGTAGTACATACAATACTTGGACCATACACCATACACAATAAAAAATACAAAATACTACATAGTACCATAGCAGTAGGAGATCTGATTCTGATCTGATTAGTATTGTATTCTACTTACTTCTTACCATAGCAGGAAAATCTCTCTAGAGGAGATTAAAAGAGAAAGCAAGGAAAACTTGTTTGTGTTGCTCTATCTTGATTGCGATTCGTCTGTGTGGAGATAATAGCACCATCAACCGGAGTCACTCGGTGCCTTTGCAGCAAAGGTGCCGAAACACAAGGCGAATTTCTTGTATCACATAGAGACACAGTAGTTTTGTGAAAAAGTTTTGTGTGGAGAGTGTTTAATGTTTGCATGACTCAACTCGCCTCGGAACACAGTCGACAGTTTTAAGTCGTGAGATTTCACAACGGGGGAAATTCCCAAGAACCGGCCTACTCCATAAGAATACACCCGACAATCTAATTTCAACAACCTCGTCGCGAAAAGATGGGAAATGCCTCCGGAAAGTCGAAGGGAGATGCCACATCCGAACTCACAGGAGCAGACAATCTATCGGAGCGCGAAACATCTGCCACTTGGTACCGTTATGGAGTCGAAGTTACTGACGTATATGATGTTATCGAAGTCTTGGGCCAGGGACACATGGGTGAGGTGTTCACAGTGCGGAGGAAAATCACGGGGATGCACAATGAGACATCGAGAGAACGAATGAAGCACGAGGAAAAGTTGCTGGCGGAGAAGGAGAAAAAAGAGCAATCTCGTGGGAACCCAACCAAAGTGACTGGGAAGACGATTATGAAAGCAGCCGGCAAGGGGAAAAAGGTCATGACCAAAATCGGAGTGGGGGGCAAGAATGGGGATTCAAAAGGCGAGGAAAATTCGAATTTGCAGCAATTTATTCGGTCGGATACGTGTGAATCTCACGAACCACCCAAAAAAGGAAATAATATTGGCACTCCTGTTAAAAGTATTTTGAGGTCTGATTCGGTAGGGAAACGGCTTCATCACCAGGATTCAGAGCCAATGGAAGATAACATTAGTGAGAGGTCTAGTGGTTCTACAGCACCCAGCCCTGGCGGAACTTCGAAGAGAAAGAGTCACAAGAAGGGAGTTCATTTTCAACGAACTTTTGCAGTCAAGACTATTTTGACAAGCAGGATCAACAAAGATCAAATACAGGAGCTTGTGAATGAAATTATGATAATGAGGAAATTGGTAAGTATTATTTCATTCGAGGTTCTTTTTTTCTGATTGTCATTTATTTGTTCTTAACCAAGCTCATTTTAATCTCTTCAACTTGTGCCTTGAAGGATCACCCCTATGTTCTTAAGTTGTATGAAGTGTATCATGTAAAGCGTAAGTTGCATTGGTACTTCTGAGAATTCATTTGTAAAATTTCGTGGCTGCTCATATTTTTACGTCGGAATGCCGTTGATACCAGGGAAACTTTGGCTAGTTACCGAGCTTTGCACAGGAGGAGATCTATCTTCGAGAAAACTCAATGAACACGACACAAAGAATGTGGTCGAACAGGTATTACGTGCCTTAGTTTATCTTCATCGTATGGGAGTCGCCCACCGTGACATTAAACTCGAGAACATTCTTTATGAAAATCATTCTCCTACTGCCACAATTCGACTAATTGATTTCGGGTTGTCAAAAACGTTTGACCGCACATCTAAAACACTCGATTACATGCGAACTCCATACACAATGAGCCCAGAGGCAGCAACACATGGGAAGGACCACATTGTAAATGATAAAACAGATGTTTGGGCTTTGGGCGTTATTACCTGGGTCATGCTTTCAGGGGACTTCCCTTTCATAAAGACCACCTCTGATTTGAAAGACAGTGAAAGGATGGAAAAATTGAAGCGGGTAAGTCAGACTTGATACAGTGATTTGATCCTTATCATTCTGTGACGCCTAATACCTCGATCAATACCTGGATGTACTCGAATTCTTTGAAGGCTGATTATCACTTTGGTGTCACCTGGAAAGGGCGGGGCATCACACCTAATGCTAAAGAATTTGTGAAGGGTTGCCTTCAAAAGGATCCAGCAAAACGGTGGACTGCAAAACAAGCGTTAGAGCATGTTCAAAATCGGTGGGGTCCAGAAGTGGACAAAATTTGGGACGAGTGGAGGGAGGAGATGAAAAAGTTACAAAAACCAGAATTTGTGCGGCCGCAAGATTTGCCTGGTGACAACGATGAAGATAGTGGTGTTAAAGAGGAAGTTGAAAGTGCTGACGCTGCTAAGAAAGATGAAGCAGAGTTGAATGTTAAAGACCAGGGTGTTAGTACAGCGGAAAGTGACGATACTGATGATTATAGCCTGCCTAAACTTGACCAGCAAGAGCGAGCTCAAAATATAAAGAAGCATGTACAAAAAGTGGTGTGGGAAACAAAGTCAAAAAAAGAAGAAGTAGCTGAAGAAGAAGAAACAATTATTGACATGGAGGAAATTGAACGGTATGCGACTTCACCCTGGAGTTCTTTTTCTTTCAACCTCTGCTTTGTTCTGCTTTTACTCACTCACTTTCTCTTGGTACGATGGTGCCAACATGAACCAGTTACACAAAATTTGGATTTTTGAAGAAAACAATCCTTTTAACAATGGCCAACACAATGGATCGATCAGACTTAGGAAAACTCCGTGAAATCTTTCTGAAGGCTGATACGATGGACACGGGCACAATAACAATGCAAGAACTTAAAGATGCCTTTCAGAAAGTTGCTCCTGAAACAGATACAAAAAAAGTCGAGGAGCTTTTTAAGGGAATAGATCGGGACAAGTCAGGTCACATTCATTATGCAGAATTTCTTGCAGCGCTGGCTGAGAGCCATGGCCTTGTTACATTAGATCGCTTGACCGAGGCATTTGATAGAATTGATGCAGATGGAAAAGGCTACATCACGCACGATGATCTTAAATCCATCCTAGGAAATGATTACGACAAAGCAATGGTAGATAAAATGATCGAGGAAGGAGATTTTAAGAAGAACAACAAGATTGATTATGAGGAGCTACTACAGTATATGTTTGACGATCCTGCAAAAGGAGCTGAAATTGCAGGGAATGCTGTTTCATCATCTAGATCAGTTTCTTTTGATTCCACTTCGTGAAATTGACTCCTTTCTGTTGTCCAGTGCATCAAGCAACTTTTTGTCTAGCTGGAAAGGAAGAATTTGAAGTATTTATATCAAACGTAATATTTCATCGTAATTGTACTCTAACTTAATGAAATTTGCAAACAAAAAAGTTCAATCATAGTGGTGTAGGGTGGTAAAAGACTCATTATTTGNNTGACACTTTCATGCCTGGATACCATTTTACTGTTACCAGCTTCTAAGAGGTCTAAATTCATGAGTACCTTCTTTTCTGCCAGAAATATGCGTGGAATTTTCAGTTTCCCCACAACCGTTGTGAAACTTTAGAACCTACAGTGTAAGGTTTTAAATATTGTTATGGTTTGGCTCATTAAATCCAAAAAAAGATACCAGTGGTTGTCCCTTACAACTAGGAGAAGTCCAATAGTTTTTAAGGGAGCTTGATGGGAAAGCAATGTGTTTACAAATACTCCCTCATCTGTCTTGGCACAGAACCTATGTTTGGTTGAAGAGCTACAGTTATGTGACGGAAAGAAGAAACCTCACTAATCATGTTGTCTAAATAACAATAATCTCTTGGTATGATAGAAAAGTCACAGTCATTGTATCAATAAAAGATAACATCCTCTGATACAAAAATGGGATTCTGAGACATATTTTTGGGTTGGGATATTTAATGTTGTCCAAATGACTTAGATTATTGCTATTGCAATTTCTTCAAAACGCAGTGCCATTACTACTTTAAGGTTGTTGCTCTTACATCACATTTGGAGGCTATCACAAAGACCCGTTAATGATTTTGTGCTCAACTTGTAAAGGCCTTATGCCTGAATGACTTGAAATGGAAAAATATGATAGTTGTCTTGGCATCTTTGTGTATCACCAGCAATGGTTGAAACAAGATGGTAGCATGATTAGCTGCCAGCAGAGCCACAACTTCTTTATGTGCCTATTTGGAAAGAAGGCACACTTAGATTAAAGAATCCCACCACTCTTGTGGCTCTTTTATAGGAAATGTTTCACCAATGGTGAAAGTAATGGATGGGTTTATGGTGGACTGGAGTTTCCTTTGATTGTGGGAATTTGAGGAGCAAGACATCCCCCTTATTAGGTACTTGTCTTTTTGGTTGAACATAATGTGCTTCCAATGGATCAGCAAACACAATAATAAATGCATTCACTTAAAATGAAATTTTAGGTAATGGGGAGAGTAAAAGAGGATCTGCAATTTTTTGTTGCAGTTCCAATTGTCTTTAAGCAGAAAACCAAATCCACTGAAAATTCATTGGTTCGGAGGCTCTACTTTTAGTTCTGATGGCTAATGGATAGTTTGCCATACAAAATACAAAGTACAATATTGATCTTGCATGCTAATACTATGTTACCAAATAGAATTGAATTAGATTCAATATCTGATGCTCAAAATTGAAATAACACAAGCCAAAACTGACCTCAACATCCATACTACTCACCTAAAATGAGGTACACATCTCTTTATTTCCCAAACATAGATCATATGATATATCCCCCAAATTTATAACATATGTATACAAAATTGTACCCATAGAGGTGCTTCTAGTATTAAAGAGTGTTCATTCTGGTTTTTATTGAGACTCCATTTTCATACCTACTTTACTTTGTAATTACTCAACCTCTTTTTTTAAAAAAGTGGATGCATATTATGAAGCCTATAACATGCAGAACCTAATCTGGTACATGGGGATGGGGTCTGGATTTGAAATGTTGTTTTGAATGAAAAAAATGAAGAGTTTAAAAAGGAATGTGAAAACATATGTTCATGTAATTGTAAGTTTTTTTAGTATTGTACCATGTTGTATTTTTGGGTACTGCCCACTTACTACTATTTTTTTGTAAACCCAAAACACCCTCATGAGTGTCAGAAAAGCAAGTGATTGCTCCACATTAGGAGCAGCAGGTGATCAACACAGACATACAAACTTGTTTGGGGAGCACTTGGGGAAGGGTTGGAGTCAACTTTGACATCCCATAACTTCCAAATGCATAAACTGAAAATAATGTTTTCTCTAAAGAGATATTCTCCACTTTCTATTGATGTACCATACCCCATACTTTCAGGTGCATATTGTTTGAGTTTCATCTTAAGCAAAACATCTAAATAACTCACACATTAGTCACCCTATCAAACAAAAAAATTGAACAAAACATTTGAAGTTTAAGGTATCCTGACCTCTGTTGGAGTATACTTCAAGTGACAGATGTTGAGTTCTATCTCATAAAATGAAGTAAACAGTAAACATACATTTCACAGAAACTAATTCACATACCAAATCAAAAGTGAAGACAATTCATTTGCTTAATGTTTTCTGCATCATTAATGCAGTGTTGTTTCGTCCTTCCTTTTGTTTGAGAGAGCAGTCGATTGCAAAGGATATAAAAGCAAAGGTTCTGAAGTGCAGACAAAAAAGAGATGTTCACTATTCATGCACGCTCATCCTTGTGGTTGTTCCATGGTGGAAATAGGATTGTAGCTCCTGCACAAAGAAAGTGGAAAACTGGGAAGGATATGAAAGATATTGGAAGGCTGACACGTTATTATCCTAGAAGGCATGTACATGTATGGCATGAAGACAAGTCAATGTTTGTCTTTAACAGGCAGTAAACTAACTCATAAATAGTAAATAATCTCTGTTACCATTTGTAATCCAGGGACAACTAATTATGTTCATCCAACTACATTAAGATTGAGCAAGTGCCTAAGTGCTAAAGTAATGTTTCTTCAACATTATTTACTATTTATCATCTTCATTCTATTGTCAACAATGAAGAAAGAATGACAAGGAGGACAAGACTGCCATGGCTGTATCCGACCCAATGGAGCAAGAGGAGAGAGCAAGTTTAAGAGCAACATACCAACCATCCAAGATGATGTGTTTGACATTGGGGACCCAAAGTTTGCGGCTTTATTTGCCAAGTCTTTAGAACATTTATCAAATTATATGCAAAGAAACTACAATGGAGGGAGTGACATTGGACAGAGTGACCAGGACCTGCATTGGTTGACATGGTCATCCCTGACCATCCAACTGGAGCAAATGTGACCAAGGATGATGGGTTCATCTGGAAGTTAGATGTGAAAGAGAAAAGGAAACAAAAGAAAATACTAGACAAGAACATAAAGAAGGCTTACGTGTTGGTTTAAGAGGAGGCTCAAGGGATCTCCAGGGTTTTTTACAATCAGTGCAAGCCAAAATGTGGTGGATATATTGTTGTTGATTAGGGGTGTTGTGTGCCAATTGGACAAGCAACAACATGGCGTATTCCCTAACCCAGGCCAAGAAACATGCACATCTGTTTTACAAAGAGGATTGCATGAGCAATGTTGATTATCACAAGAAATTCAAAGTCATGGTCAAGGTTGTTGAGACATATGGCAGAGCATATGGGAAAGAATCCTAGCTGATTAAACAATACTTCAATGAAAATCATCTGGGGGATCCAGAGAGAGCAGAAAAAGATGTGAGGGGAAAAGTGCTTGCCTCCATGTTTATCAGTGGGGCAAACTACTCTAGATACAAGTCCCTCAAGGATGATATTCTTAGCAACATTTATGTGTTAAGAGATAACAAATACCCAGCTACTTCAGATGCTGCATTGACCTTGTTGAATAATTATAAAATGCCAAAATCACTCAATATAGGAGGAAACAGGGAGGAATTGGCTTTTGCACAGGTGAACAAGGAGAGTGATAGTGATTCAAACAATGAAGAGAACAAGCAGAAAAGTGGGATGGATGCAGCCATGACACAAGCAGACAATAAGGAATGAATGAGAGGGATCAGAAATGGCAAGGGAGATGTGATTTGTTATAGCTGTGGCACTAAGAATGAGTACCTGGCTAGGGATTGCCCAAACAAAAAGAATCAGAGCAACAAATATGTCAATGCTACAGTGCTTGATGATGATGCAGATTATTGGAATGCATATTCCTTCAACCAGAGTAGGAGACAAGGACTGATTAACAAGAACTGGTTGTTGTCGGACGACCAATCCACCACAAACATGTTTTGCAATAAGGCGTACCTAGATGGTGTTATGCCTATTGATAGGCACATGAGGGTACATTGCAATTCTGGGACAACTTCTACTAATCTTGGCATGGGTCCAATTAGAACTGCAAACATCGTGTCCATGCTTATTTCAAAAAGAAAGGATTTTGGATCGTATATGACTCCAGCTGACAGTAAACACCCGGTGAACTTTATTCAGAGTGGATTGGGTTTGCACTATCTTGACTTGACAGAAGCAGGAATTGAGGCAATTGTTCTAGTGAACACTGTGGCAAAGAACTATGAGAGATACACAAAAAGGAGATAATGACAGCTTGTGCAGCTTGCAGAGCCAAAAATATGTTAGGCAATCCATCTGAATCTGATCTCAAAGGGATGGTCAGTATTAACATGATCAAAATTGTGACAGTACTGAAAAATTGATGACTGAAACCTCCAACATATTTGGACCCAATCTTCCAGCATTGAGAGGGAGTACAGTTAGAAAACCAGGGGAGAGCATCCAATCCAACTTTGTGGCAGTGCCTAGGGATTTTATTTGGCTGCCCAAATTTATTTCACTGGTTGTAGATGTTATGTTTATTGATGGACTGGCCTTTGTCATAACTATGTTGTGAAAAGTGCAGTTTATGATGGTGCAGCACTGCCCAATAAAAGAATAAGGGACTTAAACAATGCATTGAAGAGGGTCATGCAGATATATTAGCATGGATTGTTTGTGGTGCACTCAATCCTAATGGAAGGGGAATTTGAAAAACTAAAAGAAAAATTAGATAATGTGGTCATGAATAATACTTCAAAAATGAACACGTAGATGAAATAGAACACAGAATCAGGGTCGTTAAGGAAAGAGGGTGTGGGTTCATAAATACTTTACCGTTTGCCCATTGGTCCAAGCAAGTTATCATTTTTTTTGTTCACTTTATATCTTTGTGGCTTAACACCTTCCCTGTGAAGTCTGGAGTGTCAAGAAATTTTAGTTCACAAGAAATAATTGGATGCCAAAAGCTTGACTTTAAAAATCATTGCAAGGCACCATTCAGACCATATTGTGGGGTGTATGATGAGCATCTGCCAACAAACACAATGGCAATGAGAGCCCATCCATATGTAAACCTTGGTCCAGTAGCTAGATTTCAAGGGAATAACAAGTTCTTATGCTTAACAACTGGGAACAAAATCTTACCAAAGCAATACACTGCAATGTCCATGCCAAATAGTGTCATCAAAAGGTTCAAGGAGTTGGTTCTCAAAGAAGGCAGGAGTGGAAAGCAATGGAATTTTTTTAACCAAAGGCATATACACAGTATGAATAGGATATGGACAAAATTGGGGATGAGAACAAGGATGTAAAAGCATCCAGGCTAATAGCCATGCAGCCATACCCTGAAGTGGATGTAGACATTCCAGGAGTAAAACTCATGGATGCGCAGAGTGACTTGAGCAAAAGAGACAAGGATAATGCTGCAAATACTCCTGAAGAACAAGCCATTTGAAATGCGGATTTAGGTGAGCCACAGCTGAACCACCCAATTAATTTAGGTGGAGTTCAGTCTGAAGTAGTGAACCCTTTTAAAGATCCGATAGACAATTTGACCCCACAAATCAAATTAGAAGATGACAAGGCACCACTGTTGGAAGGAAATGCAGATGCAAATAAGCACAAAACAAACAAACATGATATGGAAGAAGAAGTTGAGCCCAATAGAAGGCCAAATTTACAAGAGTCCTATCAACATCCCATGCAATACGGATTTGATGAGTACATGCATGCCACAATATGTGAAGATGAGATGATGGAACACACCATTCTTGCCCAATATGCAACACAGAACCCAGAGTTTGAAAATGATTTGCTGCAGGTGATACTGACACAAATTAGCCTCAAGACTGGTCTTGAAAACTTTAAAAAGCAAGCCAAGGATGCTGTTAAAAAAGAGTTTATACAGATGATCAAATACAATGCATTTGAATCTCTGAATGTGGACAAATTAACTTTGGAGCAGAAAAATCAGCATTACCTTACGTAATTTTTTTAAAACTGAAGAGAGACCAGTCTGTGAAAGCAAGAGCCTGTGCAGATGGAAAAAATCAACACAAGATCTTTCAAAAAGAGGAGGCAATGGCACCTACAGTCGCTACCAATAGAGTGTTTTTCTTGTGTAATTGATGTACATGAAGAGTGGAATGAGGCAGTGATGGATATCCCAGGAGCGTTTTTGTGCACTGATAATGAAGACTATGTGATTATGAAGCTTGAAGGAAAATTAGCTTTGCTTATGGTCAAAGCAGACCAAGAGCATTATGAAAATTTTCTTGCATCTGAAAATGGACACCCTGGTCTGAACGTTTGTTTGAGGGCTATGCTTTACAGCCAGCATTAGGTCGCATTATTATTCTATAAGAAGCTTCTTGGCAACCTTCTTGAGCAGGGATACAAGCTGAATACATACAACCCTTGCGTAGTCAACAAAATCATCAATGGAAAACAGATGACTGTTATGTGACATGTGGAAAGCCTGGAGATGTCCCATTTTGATCCAAACAATGTGACAAAGTTTGGGGATATTCTGAAAGAAAAGTATGGCAAAGAAGTTAGAATTCAAAGAGGAAAGAAACTGGACTACTTGGGTTTGGGTCTGGAGTTGGACTACAACACAAGAAAAGGAGAGGTGGTCATTGGTATGGTAGAACAGATTAAGGACATTCTGGTTGATTTTCCTGAGAATTTGGGACCTTTAGTGGTGACACTAGCCTCATGCCACTTGTTTAAAGATAGAGAAACTGTAGAGAAATTGGATGTAAAAAAGAAGGAACTATTTCATCACTTTACAGCACATCTCCTGTTTGTTAGTGGGAGGCCAAGATGGGATCTACAGACTCCCATAGTCTTTTTAACTACTAGAATTAAAGCTCTGGACAGAGACAATTGGAATATACTGCAAAGAGTGCTAAAATACTTAAAAGGAACTTGCTATATGAAACTTTGGTTGTCCATGAATGATATGAAGATTATCAACTGGCACATAGACGGTTCTCATGCCACACACAAAGATTGTTGTGGGCATTCAGGAGTCGCTATGACTCTGGGCAAGGGTGCAGTCATCAGTTCATCCCAAAAACAAAAAGTAAACACTCAAAGCAGCACCAAGATAGAACTTGTCAGTGCATATGACAGAATGCCTGGCGTACTTCACATGAAGGCACAGGGATATGTTATTGAGGACAACAACAACATTGTGCGCCAAGATAACCAAAGTGCTATGTCCCTAGAGGTGAACAGGAAACTAGTCAGCTCAAAGAAGCAAAATTGTATTAAAGTGAAATACTTTTTCATAAAGAGCAAGAGATCAAAGACGGGGAAGTATGTTGGATGTAATGTGCCATGGATGAAATGTATGTTGACATTTTAACCAAACCATTGACCGTTGCAGGGAATCAAGTTTTGGCAATTTAGAGCCATTTCAATGAACATCCCAATTGACTACATGGAAAATCCAGGAGAAGGAGGAAGGAGAATAATATTTTTTAGATGAGGAAAGGAAAGTTGAATAAGGAGACAATGAATGCATGTCATAAGTCAAAGAAACGCCAGTGAGCAAGATGCAAGAATACAACTGCATACCAAAGATGCTGTCCAACCAGAGTAAACCTGGTCAAACATCACAGGAGTGTGTTGGAGATAGCATTGTAGCTCCTGTGCAAAGAAAGAGGAAAACTGGGAAGGATATAAAAGATATTAGAAGGCTGACATGTCACTATCCTAGGAGGCATGTATGGCATGAAGACAAGCCAATGCCTGGCTTTAACAGGCAGTAATCTAGCTCACAAACAGTAAATAATCTCTGTTACCAATTGTTCATCCAACTACATTAAGATTGAGCAAGTGACTAAGTGCCAAAGTAATGTTTCTTCAACATTCCATTCACCTAAACATACAGATACAAATTACAGTTAATTAGAGATAAATGAAATTGTGAGGAATGTGGCTGATTGTGAAAGGAAAAAATCAATGCAGACAACTCTTGATTATTAAAGGCTGTCACAACGGCAATAACTGCTGACATGCCAATCAATGGTAGGGCATCAACTCCCAGGTGCTCTGCTACCCAATACCTCTCTCTGCTGAGCTAAATAATGCAAATATGATAAGATGAAATATGTGAGAACATGACTTGCAAGTATATTCAAACACACAATGTTGCTGCCACTCACCCCATGCCACTCCAACATTGTGCCCTACCAAACAGTGCCAATCAGCTCCTGTGGATAGCAGCTGTCATTGCAAAAAGCTAAAGCACAAAGAAAACCCAATGATGTTGCAAGAGAGCAGGTGGTGAGAAGGGATGAAAAGAAAAATGGGGGAGAAACCAGGTCCACATACACAACTCACCTAAGCAAGAATCCGTCACCCATCCCTAACAACCAGTGTTGACTATCTACACCAACAGTCCCTGCCATATCTGTAGCACAAAGTTGTTGCCTGCATGCTTGTCTTGAGCGCACTTAATATAGTGATCCTAAAGAGCATCAATGACAAAAAACAAGTGAGAAGGGAAAGAGGAACAACAGAAGGAATAATGACAGCTGAAAAACTCACCTGCGCTTATTAACACCAACAACTGCATGAATGGCACCCTGACCATTAAAGAGGTGCTTGAGAAAGCAGCAACCACCCAGGGTGAGATTCATTAAGTACTGTAGTTGAAAGTATCAGAATGTCATCATTTAAACACTTAACATTACCATTATTGTTTACAGAAGCAAGAGTAATTGAACCAAAACTGGTTCAGAATCTGATTTGAGAGGCCATTGCAAAGAATGGTCAGTGTGTTGTGTGCATGGGGGACAATGTTTGAAAGCAACTTCCCACACGCACCATTGTTACTATTGTGCAACTGAAGTGTTCTTCTGTGTAATGCACCAGTTGCACAAGCAGTTCATCAAACTGCTTGCTCAAACATTGGCCCCCCACACACCAAACCAATGTTGACATGTTTCAACTAAATTGATGTTGATAAGATGGTGATTCTCAAAATGGACATCCAATAATGTTCAAAAGTGGAAGGACAGACAAAGGCTTGAACAAAAGAAAAAATAGCTGAAACATGGAACCTGCAAAAGATAAAAAAAGTTAGTAAAATTCACTAGTGCTTTTTTATGAAATCCACTTCATCTATGAGCAATGGAATCCAGTATGAAATGGTTACATGTCTAATGTCATTCAGCTTTAATCAGTGCAACTGTAACTGTAAATTTCCAAGAACCACTAAGCAGAATGCATGGATACTAGAAGGCTGACCAACAAGCTCCAACAGGTGAACTTGGGCAAGCCCAAACACATCCAGGGAGGATTGCCAGAAATTATTTTGCATTTGGGGCGAACTCACAAAGGTTGTGACACTACAGGAGGCCAACTGGAAGGTGTTTGCTAAATGCAAGCTCTTTGGGGAGAGTGGCATGACCAAAACAGACAGAGTAGAAAGAATAATCTTAGTGGCTTGGCTTAAAAGGTGTGTGGGTTGCATCAAAAGGAGCCAAGAGAACCAAACCCTCAACCTCAACCTCAGCTGAACAGGCCCTGATACTTGTCACTATCCCAAAAGAGCTGTCAATATTGGAGGTTTATTTTCCAAGATAGTATCAAATTTCCTCAATCTTTTTAGATGGAACTTAGGATAGCAAGAAGATTTTTAAACCACATTCCCTTCCAATTGGGTCTTTGTTTTAAGGCTTATAATTTCATCATCCAAAACTATTTTTACTCAACTATTTATTTGGCTTCAATTTATCACCATTTCAATCTAACTATTCAGTACTTGTGGTAACACTGCCAACATACAATATCAATAGCAATGTTTTGGAATAAAATAAATAACATTGGCCATGAGTACAAGCATTGAAATAGTCATTTTTACCTGGTAGTTATCATGCTTCTAATGTGACTGTATTGCATACATCCAGAAATCAGAAGCAAACATCTCACTTGAGGTACAATGCTAAATCTTTGTTTGGTCTTTTCAATTCAATCACAATAAATTCAATTCTAAAATTCTAATATCATCACATCATCTTAACTTCAAGAATGGAGTTACTTTTTTCGTATTAGTTTTAAAGTATATATTACAGATTGTGTTGAATGCTGTGTAATACATCAGAAATTTTGAGAGTGATTACAGTGTTTCATTTGGTATTATATTCAAAACATTCTTAAATGATTGGGGGTATGGTCATGGCAACTGATGCATCAGTGTTCATTGGTGAGTCTTGTCATGTCTTTGCATTCTGGGGATGAGGATATGGTTATATGTTGCAAACATGTTTGTTTGAGGTGACAGTGTGTCTTAGTAGCTACCTAGTTGAAACATCATATGTACTCTAGATACCTCTGTTGCATTCCTATTTTGTGTCAACCTTTATGGTGAATCTAGTATGAAGGGCATGTCAAAAGGATATGATAGGAAATTTTCTAGTATTTCATTGGGTTGTATTATAAAGTCATGTCCCCCATATTGAACATGAAGAAACAGGATACCTGAATACCTGCATCTTTAGCTAAGCTCAAACTTGCTAGTAAAAAAAGCCCAATGTGGTAGGATTAGAAAAAGCAACACCAACAATTATAGAGATGACAATGATAGAAGCAGAAATACAATGTTGAAAAGGGGCAGGAAACCAGTTGAGCTTGGCAAGTCTGGAGATTCAGTGACCTCCGTGGTGCAAAAACAAAAGTATGATAAATCTTTGCTGAGCATACATCATGTTGGTGGTGGCAATAACTGTTTATCTTTTCATTCTAGTTTCTCACTACTTCTTATGTTTGCCATCTTGATTGAGTTGATTATGATAATTTAAAACAGGAAAAAATCAAATAGCAAAGAATTTATTGAGATAGTTTTATTAGCAAGTTTCTTATACATGAAAAATCAATTTTCTAACAGTGAAAACATGTAAGGCAGAATTTGTTTTGAAAAGCTTATTTGTTATTCAGTCTCATTAAAATATGCTGGAGCTTTAAAGACTGAATTTTCATATCATCATCACTCACATACAAATTTTTGGTGGGCAGATAACAAAAAAATAAATCTCTACCTGTTACACTGAAACTGAATGGGATGGATTAAAAATGTTTTTCATATAAATGCATTCATTTTTGCTGATTTGTAGGACTTTCAACAAAAGAAATCCAGAAAATTATTAATTGTGACTTATCAAATGAAAATCTATGCTTTTAGTTCCTGTAGAGGTTTTTTATTCACAATTACCTCAGCTATTTTTTGTTGTCCTGGATTTAAGAATAGAGAAAAATTTTGCACAAAGTTCTCAGTATGAGTTTTATTTTTCCTTTCGGGGTAGACATCAAGGTGTAGATCAACCCAAAACCAGTGGGAATCACTCCTGGTGAAGCTAGTGATTGTGTGAAGAGGTGACGTGCAACAGTTAGATGGAAACCCTCAGCACATAATATAATATCATGTTCATCATACCAGATAGGTGCAATAGTAATGCCCTATCAGATGAAGAACACTAAAAAAGTGAATTAGGTTCTGAACTGGTTTAGGGGAACTTTTACTAGATTGAATAACAATATAAAAAATATGATAATATTTAGTGGATTGTAAAGACATCTGAATCATGATACAATATTATGCCTTTTGCATTTTTTCAAGAAGTTTCAACAACTTATTTTTGTCCACTATCAAATACTGTTACCATTTTTTCAGTAGCCAGTACTGCCACTGGCACATGATGAATGATGAGTTCCAACATAAATGGAGACACACATTGAAACTTGAGTTTTCTCTTGAAATACACCAGCACCAAGGGACAAGATTCATAAATAAGAAAGACCTGAGAATTCTTTTTTTCGTGAACAAGCGTGTCTTACATGAACTTCAATGATGAAATATTTCATACGTCATGCACACAATGAGCTGAATAGTTTTCTCCTACTTCATAAGTAGGCAATAAGAGGTTGCATTGTTGTTTTGCTGCTCAGATCTGGTTGGGAAGTGACCTCTTAATAAGTTGGAGTTAATCTTCATTAGTGTTCTCTGATGAAAATGAATTTACCCCTATGAAAACTCTCTTAGCTAAGTCATGTCTTATCTCAGGTCAGTTGAAGAGGGAGATTAAGTAGTATATATAATATTATTGGAGCGTAATGACCCTCATCCAACCAGGAAGCAAATTAAGGTTGAAAAAGAGGTATGGTATGGTACGTATGATTATATTAGTTTTCCCATCACGACAACTTGCGCCAAAATCAGCTGGAGAAAATTGCACAAAAGATAGAGAAAAATAATTGAAAAAGAGATTTCAGTTTTTTGTTCAAACTGTGTGAGTAGTGATACCTTGTACTGCATCATCTTAGAATTATGAATGTCCATGTTCACGTTGTTTCATTACAGCTTATGAGTTCTTACAAGCAGAGTCAAAAGTGGCAATGGACAGCGGCATTCCAAACATCGTCGGAAAAATGCAACGCCATTGATTTAGACCGTTTTCGAAGCCAAAAAGGAACAATTCACTTCAGTGTCCAAACCAAAATTCTGGAATAATTGGAGTCGGTCTCAAAGTGCAAAGCAAATTTCCAATCGCTTCCCACAATTCAACTTTCCAATTGCCTGCCACATTGTTTTGTCAGTCCTTTGGTGAATTTTAGCTCTTTCGAACTTCCTTTGGCAAATTATCCGGAAGAGTCCCGAATTCCTCTTGCAAATTTTTCTGCATCCTTTGCATACACAACTCAACCGCCGTTTTGATGTCATTGATTTTGATGCCATCAGGCATATCTCGCAGCAACTTCGTTGCATCCAACTCGTTGTTTGAACGGCCCGCCTTGAGAACCTTGCTTTGCTCTTCCAATGTGAAGTTTTTGTAGGTATATGTAGGATCAACATACTTAGTGTAGAGATCGAGGACCTCATTGTGAGAGATGACACCAGGGTTGCAAAAGTTGTAAACTCCAGTCAAACCTTTTTGGGCCATAGCAAGACTAGCGGGAAGCATTTCGTACAGAACTGTCATCGAGTTTGGAATGTTCACCACACGCTCATATTTGACAATTTTCGTGACAAAGTTGCGATGACTCAGATCATCACTGATCGGCATACGAACTCGTAAAATCATGCAGTTAGGATAGCACTTAAGCATTGGCTCCATGTATCCCTTAGTTTGTGAATAAAAACTTTCATCAAAGTTGGGGGCATCTTCTTCAGTGAAACCAATGCCAGATCCCAGAGGGTGGGCGTCGTCGTATTTGAAGATGCAACCAGTGGCATAAATGGTACAGTGGATGCCCTTTTCCATGCATAGATCAGCCACGTTCAAAGTACCGATGACATTTGTTCGCAAAGTCTCAGGTTTGTGATCTTCACACCAATCAATGTTGGGACGACCAGTGATACCAGCTGCCATGAACACGTGAGAAGGTTTTACTTCGTCGAGTTCTTTCTCTACATCAGCCCTGTTTTCAATTCTGGCATCGGCAAGGACGACGTCTACTTTTGCCTCTTTGAGAAGTTCGGCCATTTTCCCGCCTATCCATCCTGTTTTGCCGCCGTAGATAAGGGCTTTGGTTAAAGGAGTAGGAACTGTCATGTCTAATCTGGTGTTGCTTTGAACTGATTTGAGCTGCTTTGAGATGGTTTTGTTGTGGATCGATGCTGGGCCGACAATCTCGCTCCGTTTAAGCACGGAAAGTTTAAGTATTGTATGAGTAAAAAAAAATGACATTGGATAACAACTTGGTATGGTACTTACAGGTACTTACAGCTTACAGGTACTTACAATATTGTATTGTAGTGTAGGAGTACTTACTTGTGTAGATACTACTTACTTACTAGGAGTACTTAAGATAGTACCTACCTTAGGTATATGTATTAAGAGTAGGTAGGTGGTATTAATTGTACCTACCGTAGTACCGTACAAACAAGTAGGAGTACTAGAAGTAAGGACATAATATTATTATTTACCCTGGAACATCCCAAAATCACGCTAACTACGTAATTTTTTAACGTGACTTAAAGCGCAAATTTTAGAAGCGTGATGAAAAACGTGAAGCAAAAAACTTTTTTCGCATTTTCTGAACTTACCTGTTTGTGAGGCGACGCCAGGCGACGCAAGGCGACGCTAGGCGACGCAGGCGACAACAGGCGACCACAGGCGACCACAGGCGACCGCAGGTGAACGCAGACGAACGCAGGCGACCGTCGGCAACTGCAGGGGACCGCAGGCGACGTAAGCGACTTTAAGCGAAAAGCATTTTTTCATGCGACTGCTTAAAAAAGTACTTAGCATAGGTAGGTAGGAGGTACGTAGTTAGTTAGTAAGTGTATCTACTAGTACTTACTAGTAGTATTCTACGTACACAAAAAATTACGTTGAGACACTACTATTACTTTATTTACCTTTGGATGATACTCCTAATGCTGTTACAATAGTATTGTATACTACTTACTGGAGTAATTGATAACATGATGTACGCGTACCTTACATACCTTACAATATCAATATTGAACTACTGTCTTACCTAGTTTTCAACATTTGTTTATGTTTTGCAAAAAAATAAATATTGGGGTAACTAGAAAAATACGTTTAAATTTCTTTCTAATTATTACTTTAGGTAATAAATTGAAATGAGGATATTTGGATTTTTGTAAATGTCAAATTTTTTTTTTTTTGGAGATTTTTATCGAAATTTACTGAAATTTATCGCAAATTTCTTTTTTGCATCGCAGGCGACTTTAGGCGACGTTAGGCGACGTTAGGCGACGTTAGGCGACGTTAGGCGACGATAGGCGACGATAGGCGACGACAGGCGACTTAAAGGCGACCTTAGGCGATTTTGGGCGAAAAATAGGCGACCATAGGCGACAGGCGACGTTAGGCGACCGCGGGCGACCGCAGGCGACAATAAGCTAAGTCGGATAAAAATGTATGAAAAGATGATTTTTGTTTTTTTTTGGTGAGGATTATTTTATCATGGTTTCATAAAATTGAAAATAAAACGTGAAAGTGAATAATATCACATAAAAAGCGTGACTTTGGGATGTTCCATGGCATTAATGACTCTTTGACAAAGAACTGGTCACGTGACTTCTTTTGTGCCCCCAATCAGCCCCAATCTCAAGTGATCTCCTCCAATCTCCAGATCTCCCCCCCAAAGCCCAAAGTAATGGCGGCGATCAAAAATCTATCCCACGGCTTGAGGAATTTGTCAAAAAATAATAACATGAGGTCTACGCTCATACGTCCTGATGGTGCCAAAATCCACTACGAAATCCACGGAAAAGAAGACGGGATACCCGTACTCGTGATTCCCGGAGGTGGAATGAGGTCATCGGTGGCCCGGATGCGCCGCCACATTTGGAACCCGCTCACCCAACTTTCTCACGAGAAATACTTCTTCATTGCCATGGACCAACGTATGAGCAGCTTGGACCATGAACTGCCCGATGACCACAACATTGGCTGGGAAACGTTTCGAGAGGATCAAATCGCTCTTCTTGACCACGTGGGAATATCAGAGGAAAAGCAATGCCACATTCTGGGTTCTTGCATCGGTCCAAGCTACGCATTGCAGCTTCTTCGCGACCATCCTCACCGATTCGGAAAAGCCGTCTTGATGCAGCCAATAGGACTGAATATTCACACCACAGAACCGGAAGAATGGGAAGGTACGAATGCCGGATGCGAAAAGAAGCATTGGTTCGGAGATTGGGCAAACGAAATGAAACGGGCAGGTAAAGCATCGCAGCTGGCGTTGGACAAACTCCATGAAAACATGTTTGGTCCATCTCGCTACGATTTCGTGTTTAGCATTACTCGGGACGATCTGCGCACCAAAATTATGCACCCTCTGCTGGTATTGTGCGGGAATGATATTTTTCATCCAGCCGAGACGGCTCGTGAAATTTACCAGTTGGCAGTTCCTCGTGCTACTTTGATCGAGGAGTGGAGATTTGTCGGACCGGAGAAACTGTAAGAAGCGGAGCGTAAAATCGATGAGTTTTTGTCCAGTTGAATATGTTTCTCTCAGAGTGTTCATGGAATGTATTCAGTCGAAGCTGCTGTCCCTCCAATGAGTCGAAAATGAGCAGGGATAGAGATTTTGATGTGCTGTTGGTTTGGACCTTTTCTGTCTCGAGCAGCATCGTTATCACAATAATTTTTTCATCGCAAGTGGTATTCTGGCTATGATAGAGCTTGCGAACGGTTGGAAGTAATTCATTTTTGTCAAAAATGGACCTTTTCTTGATATAACCGGGGGAAGGTTTGTTGAAAGCGTAATTTACTCTTCTTTGTTGAAGAAATTTCCAATTTTGTTGTTTGTTCTATTCGCATTCATTCATGATTCAGTGTTTGAGAAATAAGGAAAGCTTCAGCTCACAGAATCCTTGTGTTTGAAACCGATTCGATTTGGACTCGATAAACCACTATTGCCCAGTGTATCACATAGTAGTACGTAATTGTCATATGATTTTTGTAACAAATAAAATAGAATAAAGTAAGAAACTCCATGTCTGTTGCATTTTGACTTTACCAAGTAGTGGTGCCTAGCTCATCGATGCTTATCACAATTGATGCAAGTTGTACTTCCAATCAATGAAAAGGATTAAGTGCATTTCAAAAAAATGATTCATATTAAAATGTTTCACCTTTACTTGCTAAATTGAAGTAAAACTGCTTTAAAAAAGTAGGCAATAATGGATGAGCACTAAACATGCAAGTAATTTTATTGTTCGTGGCTTTCAGTGATGCTTTAGATAATACACATGCAGTATTACCCACCATGCACATTTTCAATATGCAGCTTGTATGATGATGTGTATTTACCCCTCTTTTTCTCTCAATCATTTATTTGACTGCAAAAACAAAAAAAAGAAGGAGCAACTGGAAGTACATCCCTTTCGGCATTCAAGTACTACTTGTTTTAGAGTTATTCAGATATCCGATCCTTTGTGATACCTAAAACCTACAAGAGCTGGGTTTCTCCCCCAAGTAACTTATTACAAAACCAAAGTCCATAGAAAATTTCCCAACAAGAAAATGATCTCTTTCCTCACGCTAAAAGTGGTTACCCTTGATACAATTGCATTTCTTTTTCACTGCAACAACTCCATCGTACTGGCTCTACTGTACAAAATGAATAGATCATATGTGATCAATTGACTGCATTTCAGTGGAATAAAATCAACACTAGCAAATTGTTTCTCTTGTCAATGTCAACTTTTAATTAACTCAATTTGATTCAAAAAGGTTGGCTGACTGAGATTTTGAATGGTTGGATCTTGGTATTCATCTTCCTTCACTTCCAAAAGATCACGGAAATTTGTTTTTGGTTAAGTTTATTACTATGATGTCCACATTGATCTGTGCCTAGACATTTCATGTCTGAAAAAGGGAAAATGCGAGATTGGTATGCCATCCCATATCATCAAAAGACTATAGTTCCTGATATCACTTTACTTGGAATTTATTAGTGTTATTAAACATTACCTTTGCATCTTTTCATTTACAGGATTTATCAAGATATGAGATTAAATAAATAACTAGTGTCATCAATTGTGATTTCAACAACACAGTGCTCACTAAATGCTGCATTCCATTAAGTTTCTACCTATCAAATTAGCATTGATATTGATAGCTTTAAAAAAGTGTGACAAAGTATTTTAAATGCACATAGAAGGATTGAATACATTCATTAGCCATCCTATTTCAGATTAACGAAAGCCTGCTTAATATAAGATTCATTATGTAGTCATTTAATTACAAACAAAGGATGCACAAGTGGTGTAGTATTTTTTTGTTCAATTCTAAGTTACCCCTTACCCAAATATTATGAACAATTGAAATTTATGCCATCTCTCATATTTTCTGTACAAATTCATTTGAATTGATAAATTTGTTGATGTTTTTGCTCTTGTTAGATATGGATGATCAAACATTGACCAAACCAATACATGGGTTTCCATTTTCGATCCAGTTTTATTTTTGTCGTGTCTTCATTCTTCCTACCAAAATTAGTAATAAAATGTAACAATGTGCTTAATCATTGTTAAGAAATATAAACAGGTTTTATTAAAGATGTATTTTTGGCTGTTTTCTGGGTCACCCTAGTCATCATGCTACATACAAACATCTGGATGATCCCTGAAACAAGGAGTTTTACCACTCATTTTGTTTTGATTAACCTTTTCTAAAGCACATCTGATTAAATTTCAAAATGAGTCACTCTGAAATTAGTTTTAATTTTAGTAGTGAAGTCTGTGAGATTTTTCTAAATTATAAACTAGAAATGAAACTAATATTCTACTCCTTGACAAAGAATACTAACAAAATTAAAAGTTTAGACTTTTTATGTAGTTCACTTACTTATGAGTTGAGCTCATCAAGAGCATTAAACTAGGTGCCTAGAAGCAGGAGTTGTTTTTGAAGAAAGTCCAGATGTAACATTTGTTTATTTTTTGGCTAGAATAATCCATCAGATAGACTTTCTTGCATTATTTTGTTACTGAAAAATTCTGTATAATTGATGACAAGGTTACTTTAAGCACACTTGAAAATGTATCAATAAATGTGTTTCATCATTTACAGAAACTGTCTTAAATGGTACATTGTTTACTTTTAGAGGCTAGGACCCATACATTCCACACATCAACAACAAAAATAATTCCATTTCTAAAAATACAACACAAAAACAAAACATTTCTTATTTTTTTTAAATGTTAAAACAACTCCATTGGTAATCAGTGTAAATTTCCTGGAAATTAATTGAGAATGATTAATCTCAAATGTGTATGTGTAAAATTTGGGATACATGGTTACTCTATCAAGAAATTTATATGTAGAACTTGAAATCACAATGGCTAATAGTTTTATAAATTTAATAAAACAATCTTATTATGTTGGATATAATGCTTGATCAATTCTACAAAATTTTTTTGATAACTTTTTATTTACCATGAAGCTTAGAACAATTTTGGGAATATCTTTTCAAGTTTTGAAATTCAAAATTTAGATTCCTAGTAAAACTCCTAGCTAGAATTAACTCAAAAGATGTTTTCCATTTAACGTTTCATATTGACAATCAGCTCCCAGAGATTGTCACAACTAAAGAAGATATGAATCAATACATCAACTATTATATTTCACAGGTTCTATATTTAAGGATAGAATAACCTTGCAGATCTCCACTAATATAAAAAACTACAAATCCACAATATGTCCTAAGTCAGTGATGCTTTGAATTGAGCATATGTCTGACAGAAGTTAAATAATTCTTTCTTGATACCCAATAAGCATGTTTGTTCATGAGCAATGTACTCATAGAAGCTCACCTAGAATATTACATTTCACAAAAACAGGAAATTCTATTTCATGACTTACACCATCAAATGAAATTGGAGTAGATATTAAAACATTTTTTTTTTCAGATTTTGGAACAGCATCCATGACCCCAACAATTAATGAGAACAAAAAGCCAAAATTACCAACAATTATCAGCATTGAATAATTTTTTATTCCATCCAGCTCTAAATAACATCACAGGACTTGCGCATGCAACTAATTAGCCAATAATTTGTACAGATAAGCAACTAATAATCATAGCAAAAATTGTAGCTTCTAGGGAAACACACAACAAGAGTAACAATTCTGTTTTTGTCATTTTTCAATTTAATTTTTTTGCACCGTGTAATACACTATAATACCTATCAAAAAATGGAAAAATACAATGGAAAATTATT
>JALLOT010000230.1:8756-23688 GCA_036939595.1 Thalassiosira livingstoniorum | reverse complement strand
GTGAGGGAGGGGAAGGGGTTGGTGAGGGAGGGTGTACGGGTGTTTCCGGGGTTGGATGTGGTTCCGGCTGTTGTGAATGATTTGAATGATGAGATTGCAGGGTTGGAGGATGAGGGGAAGGAGGGGAATGATGGGAATGATGGGAATGATGGGAAGGAAGGAGGAGAAACTAAGGATCAAGAAGGAAAGGAAGAGAAGGGAACAGTGGATAATTTAGAATTTCGGGCAAATCTTCCGTTTTCTCTCTTGGGAAGCGGAGCCAGAGATGCCATTTCCCTCTGTGGAGAATGCGGCTGGCTCTACGGTCGGGTGGCTTCCTACGTTTCCGATGTTTTGGAAATGGAGGACAATGACGATTTCACATACGGTGACAGCAATGGCAGTGGCCGTTATCGCTGTGCTGTAGCAAGAGCATTGGCGTCGAGATTGGATAAGGAATTGGAAGTGTATCACAAACACCTTTCGCTGTTGGAGGGTGAACTTCCTCCCATGGCAATGCCTCAAGATTTGACGATTCCGGGGAATCAACTCAACCCATCCAACCCAAAACGATACCTCACACTTCGATCTCTCATTGCCAAACTCCCGCCCATTCGAAACCACCTGCGCACCCTCGCCATTCTCGCCGATGGAGTCGGCCGACGTGATTTGCGCGGGGGTACATTGCTCGCTTCCATCCTACGCCATGCCAGCTTTGACTGCTCCCAATATTCGCCCAGTGCCAATGTCAATCACAATGTGGGGAACATGCACCACATGCACCCCTTGCAACAGGACGATCAATACGCACATTTTTCAAACCATTCGCAGCTGATTCGATCCATTGCGGCGGATTGTGCGGTGCCCTGGTACAAAATGCTGGTGGCGTGGTTGACACATGGGGTATTGGAGGATGTGCACGATGAGTTTTTTGTGAGGGAGGTTCTCCCCGAAGAGTATATGGATGGAGATTGGGATGGAACTAATGTAAATATCAGTAATTATGGTGGGGATAGGGGCAATTATGGTTCGAGTGGGTATTTTACATGGCATAAGCGGTATGTGTTGGTGGAGGGACAGATACCTCTTTGTTCGAATGGGGGCATGATGGAGATGATGACTGTGGAATTGGCCAAGGAAGTGCTGCTTGTGGGGAAGGGCATTAACTTCATCCGGCATTGTTTGCTGGACAAAGACTGGGAGGTTTTCGATGAGAGTGACAATGTGCATGAACAGTCGAATAGGGCAAGTGGCACAGGTGACAAACCCCGTGGATGCAATTTTGTCACCCTCATGGATGTCCGTGACGCCAGCACCAATGTTCAATGCATTTCCACCCTCCACAATGCCCTCCATCAATCCTCTGCAAAAATTCAATCCCACATCCTCACCTCTCTTGAACAACAACATCACTTGATGAAGCATCTCCTAGCATTAAAGCAATTTCTATTCTTGGGGCAAGGGGACTTCGTGTCTTCGTTTGTGGAGAGCTTGCATCATGAATTTCGGGGAAAGACATCGACTGCTGGGATATATTCCCATTCATTGGCGGGTGTACTCGATGGTGCCTTGCGCACAACCAATGCTCGCTTTCTTCCTGATTACATTCTTGAAAATCTTGGAGTGAAACTGATGGTGGATGAATATGATGCTGATCGATACTGGATGGGGACGCCGCCCAATGCAAAAAAGGAAGATTTGATTCCTTGGAAGAACGACGAAGATCTGTCGTCTCAAGATCCATGGAACTTTGTCCGTTTGGACTACATAATCAAAAGTCCATTGGATGCCATTGTTCATTCTTCTGCCATGGAAACCTACCATCGAGTCTTCATATTTCTATTCCGCCTCAAACGTGTAGAATGGATGCTCAATGACTCCTGGCGACAGAGTACGGCGCTCAATCACGCCATTCTCATTGAAACCAAGGCAGGAGGAGCGGATGCTCCTAGCGTCATGGAGGCTAGAGATCAATCTTCCTTTCTTTTGAGGATGATTTCATCTACTCGACAGACTATGCTTCATTTCATCTCCAACTTGCAGAATTACCTCATGTTTGAAGTGTTGGAGGGAGGATGGGAAGGCCTCGTGCAGAGTGTGACCAAGGCTCGATCGTTGGAGGAGGTAATTCGTGCTCACGATTCGTATTTGAATGAGATTGTGGTCAAGACGCTTTTGAGCAAGAAGCGCGGCAATGACTCTCGTGATTCTGAAGAGGATAGGAGCAGTGCAAGTTTGGAAAGCCTACTCCAAACTTTATTGTCCATTGCACTTCAGTTTGGTAAATTCCAAGATCATATTTTTAGCAATTCTCTTGCTGCACTCAACAAAGCTGCTAAAATTAGACGAATTGCCCAACAAAGAGCTGAAAAGTCGCGGGGAAGAACTTCTATCAACGAAAATGAGGGGAAAGTTTTTCATTACCTCGCCGATGTCAATCTCTTTCATTTCGTAGAGCGTACTTCAACTGAGTTCGATCAAGTGTTGAGTGATTTGCTTGAACTTCTTCGAAAGCAGGTGTATGACGTAGACTGCACTAGTGTGGATGGCAGTTCAGATGACGATGCGTCCTTGTTGAAGAACCATGATGCTCTGCTGTTCCTTTTGTTTCGTTTGGATTTTAGTGGATACTACGCAAGAGCTGCCTCCAAGAAATAAATCAGTTTTTATGCATGCATAGCTTTTTACTCCTAAAAATTCCATAACGTCAAACTTGTAACAATTTATGCGTAGACTATCCTCTTGGCTTGTTGCGAAATGGATGAGGTTCTCATTATCATGGTGCAGCTCCACCGAAAAGAAGTATCTCAAACAAAACAAATTCAAATAGTTCGAAACCGCAAATATTTGGCAGAGTATTTCTTACCTGAGTACTTAGACATTTTGGGAGGAGCATCGAAAGAGCAGTTTCAACTTTTTTCAACTCTTCTTGGAATTTGAAGAATATATTGTTTTGACCTTCGAATTTTAATTGGAAATAAAAAAATTTGGCATTTGGATTGATTCTTCAAACCCTCTCATTCATCATCAAGTATTAATCATTGGCAGAGATCGGGAAAGAGATAACGTACTTTTTGGGTGAGGAGTGAGGAGAAATTAATGTACGAACTAAGGCTGTATTGTTCTACTGTTTACTCTAGATGAAAGACTGAGTGGCATTACAGCATTTGCGTTTTAAAAATGTTGTAATGAAATGCAATAAATGAAAATATTGGACTTAATGTATGAAAGTGATGAATCCACAAAATCTAATCATCAGCAATTTCAATGAAAACTTTTTTCTGATATTTGTTTCTCTGTACGGATTTGTCCCTTTTTCTTTTGCCTCTTTTGGTAGAGCTGGACGAATCAGCACGAGCCAAGTTCTGAAGCGAACACAAGTATTTACTAGGGGTACTTGGCTTTTCAGAACTGTCATTTGGAGAACGTCCGGTTGGAGATTTTTTATTGGATGATGTTGGTAGTGATCGTTGATCATTTGGACTTCTCTCTGTAAGGGGTTGAACTTTCTTTGTAAGAGGTTGGGCTCGGGGAGATGATTGCATCAGCAAATGTGGAGGGGTCGGCATCGAGTCATCCGATGGTGTTCCCAGGTTGGGACTTGAGTTGGTAAAAGGTGAGCGCCGTTCTCCACTCAAAGGAGAGTATGGTGGCCGATTCACTGAACCAATGCGTATGTGCTGTGGAGAAAATGCTAAATTTGGGGAAGAAACTCTGGTCTCTTCAACTAAACGCATTCTTTGCTGAAGACGTCTCTCTCTTGAATTGATTTCATCTGTCATCTCCTGGAGCTGTTGCTCCTTCAAACGGATATCAATCTCCTTCTTCAGAATGAGTTGGCATTTGCTTTCTTTTTGTTCGAGCTCTAACAAGGCTTTTTCCATTTGATTCTGTTTCTCTTGCAGTTCAGCTTCGCGTCTTTCTAACTCGACAGATTTCAAATCAAGTTCTGCTTCTTTTCTAATTAATTGCATCTTGAAGTCATCATGACCCCCAAAATCTGCGCGAGATTCCTCTGCTGGCCTTGTTACAGTGAAGTCCGCCTGATTTTGGTTTGATTCGACTGATATAAATTTTGAAACACGATCCTTCGGCACATGTGGCATGTAGGGGCGGATGCCATCCAAAAAACTCGACAGAAATTCTGGCTTCGAAGAGACAATTTCGTTTAGCATGCGACATGCCCAACCAATAAGGTAACTCCTGTTCGCATCAGCACTTGAGGAGGTAGTATCAAAAACATTTATTGGATACTTAATCTGGAATGGCGCTTCGTCTTTGCGTTGCTTCGTGACATCTCCTATTCCAACTAATGATTCTATGATGGCAACCCAGGCAAACGCTCCACGAAGAAAGAGATTGCCCTTAATCATTGCTTTTGATTCAAAAGTGACTTGCCCAGATCCTTGTTTAAGATTGAGTTTTAGACCTCCGGTAAGAAGAATGTGGAGCATGTTTGCTAAGCACTTGTAATCGTAATCAAAGTGTGATTCATTGCAGCCATTTGACTCTTTATTGGTCTTCTTTGTTCCTCTTTTGTGGCAATGGATCAGCACTGATTGAGAACCAAAGCCTTTCATTTGCAAGAACCAATCCTCACGAGATCCCTTGGTTTCATTAGCTTTTACAAGCACAAATGAGTTCAGGCCAATCTGAAAGAAGTTGAAGGCAAGTGTCAAAATCATTTTTTTGTAAACAAGCATGTAGAAACTTTGGATTTCACTTACATCATTGTGGGCAACACCACATGCATGAGCTGTGCTCAAGGCTTCAATTGCCATGAGTGCCACCTTCGCTAAAATCTGCTCCGGAATCATTCCTGATGTCTGATAATGCTGGTGTAAAGAAAACATATCTTGGAGAGTACCAAATACTTGTTTTTTGTGCGTCAAATGTAGTTGATAAATGGGTCGGTTAGTTTGCCTCAGGCAAAAATTAGAAAACAGACAAGCCTCAAGCCTTACCTTGGTACTCTCTCTCATCTCTGAGGTTGGGGTGTTTTGAATCTATTTCAATGGCTAGATCGTCACTATTTGATCTGGAATTTTCGCCGCAACAAAGACCTACTGGGCATGGAAAAAAACGGAGTGCTTGGTTTCTTATTTCGCCAGCACGTATTGCAAGCGTTGAGAGTACATATGCTTCCCAAGTTGCGAAGGAGTTTCTTACGAGCAAAGACTTTGGGAAGACATTCTTTTGGTGAGAAGGGTTCAAAGCAGTCACTGTCTTAGAATCATCTTGTGTGTTGGAGTCATTTGGGTTAGATGGAGATACTTCCGACAAAGCAGAGGCGATTGATCGCTTTCTCCCTCTACGCTTAGTAGATCTTGATGGTGGAGACACCACAGTTTGATAATAATCGAGGAACAGCGTCTGGCATCGTGCATGCGCTGTACTGCCTCGATGGTTGATAGTAATCATGTCAGGCAATTTTTTGTAGGAAGAAAGGAATTTGTCTCGCGAGGTGGATTGTTGGCATAAGGAAGGAGTTGATGCATTTGGTACAGCTGGTGTCTCGGAAATTTCTTGATTCGGATTGACACAAGCTAAAAAAGAATTTTTCAATGATTTCCGAGGCGACGGTTTGGCAATCTCCAAACCAGACACTCTCGAGCCTTTGTATGGTGAAGTCAGTAGGCTCTCTGCATTTCTTGCCACGTATTCTGCTCGTTTCCTTCCTTTGGCCGGAGAGAGCATTCCATACGAAGATGCAGGTAACTTGGACGTAAATGACTCGGGAGATTCACAACTTGCAGCACCAGGGTCTCGGCGATCAACTTCATCGTCTGCCATGTTGGCTCGCATATCATCGTCATCAATTCTTTGATTGATGATTGTGTGAAAAAGCCATGAAGTTGAGCACACCTTAGCTCCTCTCAAAGCTACTTGTGCCACATTATTTTCAGAAAGTTGGGCATCTGTGCTAGGATCGCTAGTTAAAACTATTGTTTTGCGAAGGTCCGATGCACTTAACTCAGAAAGTGAATCAATCACTTTTCCGCCGGCAGCTTTGATTATTAAATGAAATTCATGTTGCGAAGGTGCCATGTTGCCAGCAACTCCGGAACAAATGTAGACAGTCCAACCAGATAGTACCCCACCATGGCGTCGGGCCACAATTCCATTTTTTATTGTTTCTTCCATTGAAAAGTCATATTTCTCCTCAGCCTCTTTGTCATTTGTTAAAAGAAATCTGTCGGTGTTAAGAACTTTTCCTTGGATTGATGATCGTTCGAGCCACTCAACGCTCAAAATGTTTGGAGTCATGCTTAGAGCTATCATCAGTTTTGGGGTCCGTCTCAACATTGATTTCCCATTACTAGCAATAACATGAGTTGCAGTTTCCGCATCTTCGATTTTATCCACAAGAACTGCTCCAATGGATTCAACCATCTAAACAAATAAAAGATTTGAAATCAAAAAATCAGCGGCGAAGAAGGTTACGAGAGCAAACACAAATGATTCTATTACCTGTTTGTGCCAACTAGTTGCGCTTATTCCGGTGAAAATGACGCGAACAGTATCTTTCTTATCTCTCTGTCTTCCACTAGACGTTTTCTTTCCTTTAGACGGCTGAACTGGAGTTTCTAGCACTTCGACTTCATTGTCTTCTTCACTGCTGTTAGGCAACACTCCTTTCACAATAATATCAGTTGTTGTGCTTGCAGCNGACTTCATTGTCTTCTTCACTGCTGTTAGGCAACACTCCTTTCACAATAATATCAGTTGTTGTGCTTGCAGCTTGGAGGTTTGTTTGCGTCTCCAAACCTTCAGCTACATTCACATGGGTGCTGTGATCTTTGGCATTGCTTGCATTGTGACTTTCACTTTGGCCTAGGATGGGAGCCATGGGCAAGAGATTGGGTTTCTGTGGCGGTAAAATCTTTCCGATTTCCGATTGCGATCCGCCTCTTCCTACTTTGCTGATCGGTTGTTGTGGGTTAGTTGCTTCCGCAGTCTTGAGCTTATTTGCCTCTTTCAACACCCCTGTGCCATCATCATCGTCCTTGTCCGTTCTTTCTAGAGAATTAGCGATTGACTTGGAAGATGCGTTAAATTCCGTTGGGGCACTAGGGTTCTCCAAATCTTTTGCCGCAACCACCACCTTTCGAAATCGTTCCTCAACCATGACTTCATCGGGGAGATCCTTCTTTTCAAAGGTGACGAGCCATTCGCCCTGTCCTTCGCTTCGTAGCAGTTGCACTACTCTGCCAAAGGGCTTGCTCACCTGCAAGAAGATGCATTGANCCCTGTCCTTTGCTTCGTAGCAGTTGCACTACTCTGCCAAAGGGCTTGCTCACCTGCAAGAAGATGCATTGAGCAAGTGACAAGTGTCAAAAATGATGATAGTGGCATTACAGTAATATAGTAACAGACACGACGCACCTCCACCTTATCCCCGACAGAAAACACACGCACGACCTTTCGTGACCTCTTCCTACCAGATGACGACTTCGTTGGTGCTGTGTTTCTAGGCGTAAGGCCAACTTTTGTGCCTTCCATCTTGCCCATACCAGGCACTTTGAAGATAGAGCTGTTTTTGATTGGTTGTGTAGGTAAGGGTGTCATCCCTGCTTTGGTCGGTGGATCGTTGCTATTGTTCGTGAGATCAAACAACAGTGATTTCCCGGATAAATGAGATGGGGAATGGGCATTTCCTTCCACGGCGTTGCTCCCAATTTCAGTTGATGAAGTCTTTGTTTTAGTTTTCTCACTTGGCACCAACGGATTTTCTTCCATTGTCCTAACTGCCTGAGGTGCATTGACGATTGTGGGCCCTCCATCATCCCCAGCCCTCTGTTTGTTAGAACAAAGCACTTCGCCACCTTTTCTGCCTTCTGTTGAAGTAAGCACCTGCTTCCCAGCATTACTGATGGGTTTTGTGATCTTCACTTTGGCCTTGGGAGTTGGGATCTTTTCATTGGCCTTGAACGTTGAAATCTTCGCATGTTCAGGGGGAACTTGGATCTTCGCACTGGCATTGGGAATAGAGATTTTCGCATTGGCCTTGGGAGTTGGAACCTTCGCATGGGCCACAGGCATTGCGATCTTTGCATTGGCCTTGAGTGTTGTGGCTTTCGCATTGGCTTTGGGAGTTGGGGTCCTCGGATTGGCCTTGGGCGTTGGGATCTTCGCATGGGACATGGCTGTTTGGATTTTCGAATGATCCTTATGGTTATGGGAGGGTAACTGCATGAATCCAGGATTTTTAGTTGAAGCATCAATAGGCTTTTCGCTTTGTCCACCGTCCTTCGTTTTGATGTTTTTAGATTTCCCTGGTTCTCCGCTGTTGGTTAGTGCCATGCTTTTACTGGCATTACCGATGACTGTGTTAGTTAGTTTTGGTTTACTACTCGTTTGAGCATTGCCACTTGCCAACGTACTGTGTTTCGATACTTTTATAGGTACAGACACTCGCTCGCATCCATTCTTCGTTCTTGCCTTTCCAGAACTGCACACTGTGCCCCCTTGTTTCGACTTCCCAATGCTATTGGCGACTGGGCTTTTAGTTTTGATACTATCATTGCCAGCTGACTTTGAGTTGGGGATGTGAGTTGGACTTCCTAGGGTTTGGATGTATTTCTTACCTTCCGCGAGTCCTGAATTTCGTAACTCACCAATTTCCCCGCTTGCTCTCGTTGAGTTTTCGTTGCCGATGACGTTACTCCCAGTGCCTGGTGAAATCCAGACTTCCAAAACGTCATCGTCATCATCGTCTTCACCGTCGTTTGCAGAAGTTTTCTCTATTTGGGAATTTCCAGTTGAAAAAACTTTCGCTCCGTGTTGCTTCTTTGAAGTTCCGAGCTGACCATGACTCGAACCTTTTGATTTTGGTGATGCCAAGCTAACCTGTTTTGTTTCAATGCCGACAGTGTCCTTACTGTGAGAATCACGCGCGAGATTGCTTGCACCTTTGTTCGAAGAGTTATTCTCTTTGGCATTAACACTATCATGATCACTTTCATCGTCGTCCTCTGTGCACAAATCGATCATCTCAGCTTCCTCCTCCTTCTCAAAACTATCAGAATCAATAGACTGCCCTGCGCCGCCGCCACCCTTGTCCGTAGGGCCATCGTCCATTCTCTCCTGGATTTCGTTTCTAGGAGCATGTTGCCTAGGTATGTCCACTCCGGAAGGAAGATTTTCATCCTTGCCAGTACTCATTTTATCATTTTCTTTTTCTCCAGAATCGTCAACTTTTTTCAATGCGTTGTGTAGCTTACTGGAGGCATTTTTATCGACAACTGAATCAAGAGAATATTCTACACCACCTTCAACCTCGCTCATAACCTCGTTCTTCGAGTTGCCACTGGAATTTTCTTGCTTTGATTCCTCCTTTCCGTCGGGGTGGTTCTCGTTTTCGTCAATGCTCATTTCATCCTTATCCTCCTCCTCGGAATCGTCCACTTCTCTCGTTGTATCATGTAACGAACCGAAGGTACTTTCATCAACACCCATAACTTTCGCTTGGTGTCGAGTTAACCGCTTTTCAGGAGATTCATCATCCTTCGCAGGGCTTTCCTGAACCTTGAATGATGACAAGAATGAAAATTGATCGTCTTCCCCCATGTTTAGACCATCATTTCGGATAGGGAAATCAGCGTGCCCATCAGCTTTGGATTCACTGCCATGATGCTCATTGCTGGTTTCCTTCGTTCCGATGCTGTTCATTAAGCGGCTGTCAATATTTTGACAGGCCGCATTGCTATCGTCATTTGGTTCTCCTATGTTTGTCGACTGTTCTGTGCATTCATTCATTGCTCTAATAGGATCATTGTTCATTTGCTTTTCACCAGTATTCGGTCGTTTTTTGTGCCGTGACCGAGGTTTTTTCCACGACGACCGATTCTGCTGATGGACATCATTTAGTGCCATTGGTGTGGTCGGATTTTGCTTTGTTTCTGAACTATGCAATTGTTGCGCCGAAATGCTATTTTTCACATCTTTATTTTCACCCTCAGTCTGTGCCCCTGCATTGGGATTTGGATCGCAATCCATTTCATTTGAGTCGGAATGTTGTGGAGAGGCATTGGTTTGCTGGTTTTCAGCAGGACTAAGTGAAGTAGACTGGCCTGCATCTCCAGAGTCCCCCACCCGCAATGCTCTCTTGACAGCATTCACTACACTTTGCAAAGGATCAAAAATTGATGACTTGGGTATTTCAGATGGCTGGCCCGATTGTTGTGTTGATGATTGTTCTGTCGTTGGAGCCAAAGTTGATGACGTTGAAATTGTTTGAGATATTGACATTTCAGTGGGCTGACTTTGTGCAGGCTTTTCAGCTTCCTCCATTTGAACGTCAGCTGATTGCTGTACTGAATCCCCATCTTCATTGGTATCCATATGAAATGAATCTTTTTTCAAATCCCAAGAATCAAAGCTATTGTTTTCGTTGTAATCATTTGTTGTAGCCACATCTGCAACTGCTTCACCTACTGCGTTTGTGGCCTCTTTGTTATTTCTATTCATTTCAACAAGAGAAGCACACAATTTTGAGTTCCCAGTAGCATCTGTTTTATTGGAAGTAGTTGGCGTAGTAGAAGGAGCATCGGGTACTGCGGAAGGTGCATTTGGAGTGCTAATCGAGGGTGCAATTCCATCATAGAATAACGTCGAAGATTGTGGCTTACTGGATATTTTTGCAACTGAAAAAGACGTGGAACTAAATTCCAAATTTTGAAGACATTCTTTGGATTGGGGCACGATTTGACCTTTTCTCAATGAAGCCGGTGTAGCTGCTGCTGCTGTTGCCAATCTGGATGGTGTTGTTAATGTTGTAGATACCATGGGTTTTGAGGGCGTTGCCGATGCTGCTGGCTTTGCTGGTGATAGAGTACTAGCTGATGCGACTGGCGCTTCTGCTGCTGTAAATTCATCTGCCAGTTTAGTTGCTTTAGCTGGTGCTTTTGAATCTGACGATGGGGCGGATTTTACCAACTTTGTGGGTGTTGCTGTGTCTTCACTCACTGATGTTGCCGTTTCTAAACGTGTTGCCAATACGTCCAGCGATGACGACTTTGTTGATGAAGCAGATGATGAGGTAGATCGAGTGGACGTACCTAATTTTTTAGCATGTTTCGTAGTACTCCGAGGTGATTTTTTTCGTGGTGTTTGTTTTGTTGGTGTCGATCGAGGTGATGACGCAGGTGACGATCTGGTTGATCTAGGTGTTCTAGGAGATGTTCTAGGAGATGTTCTAGGAGATGTCCTTGGCGAAGTACGCCTTGATCTAGTCGCTGGAGTTCGAGATCGAGAGGGTGTCCTCGTTGATTTTAGTGTAGTATTTTCTGTAACTGGGGTAGATGTTGACGATTCTGCGGTGTCTGAGGTACTAGTGGCTGACTCTTTTGATGGAGTTTTTGGTGTTATTAATAAAGAGTTTTTAGGTGATGCTGCAGAAGATGGAACTGATCCCGAGACAGTTCTGTTGGCAGAGTCAAGTGCGCTGTTAAACGTTGAATTTGCAGCCGCATTTCTTGAAATCATTTCTTTTTCGGCCGTGACGCTTTTGCTATCCGAAACCCCCTGGGTATCAGCATGCCTATTACCACCGACAACACTCCTGTCATTAACGTTACAGGTGGTGCTTTCATTTTCTTTTTCCTTATGAATTGATGCAGCATTTTCAATTCCACCAACACTGCCGCCGCCAAAGTCTACACCATTACCAGCACTACCCAATTGACCACTGCTAACACCTCCATTCACACCTCCTAATCCCACACCGACTGGACCTGCTGGGCCAATTGGGCCTACAGAGCCGAACGACCTACCAGCAGAGCCGATAGGGCCAGATCTTCGACGCCCCCGACCTCGTTTCGGAACTAGATCAATTCCATGGACTCGTGGCATGTTTGAAAGACGGGACGGGTGTTGTTGGTGACTGGTGACGGAACGATCTGAGGTTTTTCCTCTATCCTGTATTATTCTTTTTCCAATGCTCCGCTGATTGAATTCGCCAACAGATCTTTAGCTTGAGTTAGACATTATCGTGATGTTCGTTGATATGATTGATTGAGCGGCATGTGAACTCCTTTAAATAGTACCTTTGCCGCCGCCGGGGCGGGGGGTGAACTCTCATTGTGAGTGATGAGTGATGTTGTGTTTTGTGTCGTGTTCCGTGTTCCGCTCAAAAGAGAATTTTTGGCGCGGGTCTTCTTCTTGTGTGCCAACATAGGAATTCTTTTTGAATAATTTAGCGAATAAAATAAAAATGATAATTGTTTTTATCAGTTTTTATTGTTTTTATTTATATTTTTCAACCACAGACAAATAATAATTTAATCCTTGAGCACTCAACAGGTATTTCCCGAATTTTTGAGGGTATGCATGGTATTGTATACTAGGAAAATTGTTGGTGAAAGCAGACTGGGTGGGTTCACTTTTAGAATTTTTACCTGGTTTGTTTTCTATGAATAACTTCATCCGTTTTGTTTTCAATTTCCCTTTAAAGGTCGTCAAGAAGTCATCAAGAAGTTGTTATCGTTCACTGAAAGTGGATCCAGTTTGTTTTCAAAATTATTACCAGATTTTTACCCAGTTTTTTTCTGGTTTGTTTTAAGATTAGATAATTTTACCTGGTTTGTAAAGGTTGTTTTGTTTTTGCCAACAATTAGGGCAGGTACACCAGGGATTGGACACAAATAAAGTTTTGACCCTATCCACATGATCATTGGTGGTTTGGGGGGATGAAGCCATTCAGTCATTTTGGGTCATTTCATGGTACATTATGTCAGTTTAATTGAAAATATTTTTGAAAATAGTTATTTTTGAGTATTAAAATGGTCATCAGTGGTTATGGACCCAAAAAGCAGTTTCTAGTTAAGTGGTGATAAACTTTATTTTAAGTTCATTCTCCTGGGGAAAACAACATGCTTGTTCATTCTTATTCATGAGCAACTTAGCAAAAAATAGAAGCCTGCAGGAATATTGTCATTTCTCAAACTATTTTTTTCCTTTGAAAGCAGGGAGTATGCTCTTAAATGCTATTGCCTTGGATAAGAGTTATGAACCCCTATATTGGCACAAAATGACAATGAATCTGACCTCTTTAATAGAGTGTAGACCAATTACATCAACAATGGTTGTTAGTTTTTTGCTCTGTGTTGTACCATAGTATTATTTTTATCCTATTGTGTGATCTAGGTAAATAGGCAGCCAGCAGCCACCCACCAACAAACAAAACCTACGGTACTTAATACAACACAGAGCTTATTTAGTGACCCCCCAATGTATCTCATCTGTCAGGCAATTGGGATGAGATCTGCTTGAGCCCCACATTGGTAGCATAAAATAGTTGATAAAATCAGTACCACTGTAATCAACTAGCTGCTAGTTGTTGATACAGTCTCTTCTGTAGACTTATCACCTACTTATGTGCCATGTTTCAAGGTCATCAGGCAAAGATGGGTTTGGTGTAACAAAAATATGAGATAACTATAAAAAAATAATTTTAACAAGTGATTATTAGTTGATAAAGTACAAGGGGATAGAGCATGGAGTGAGCCTGAATAAAAAATAATATTTTGTTTGATGGCTAGAAATTTGTGGTAGTTCATGCAATATATGAGGAAAAACAAATGAATATTTATTTCAAAACACTTGAAAATATTCATGGAGCAATCAATCTTGCAAGGGACCTGGTTAATTGGATGAAATATGTAAGATGATTTGAAAATTAGACAAGACAAAAACATAGGTTATGGGTAGAAGAGGTCTGGTTTCTCAATTTTCAATAATGGAAGGAAATGGACTATTTATTCAATGGTTACATTATTATTGATACTTATTTGAAATATTCTTCTTGAAAAATTTTGAGAATTAAGATGAGATTTGACATAAGAACTGCATTGAATAACATGGTAACTCATTGTTGTCAAACATAAGAGTTTTCATCCCCCTTTGATCATGTTTTGGTGTGTGTGGAATTGGTACATAACATGTCTTTATGCTTTGGAATTACACTGTGAGCAACAAAGGATTGAGATAAGATCCAAGAAGTAATAAAGTATACGGTGTTATGAAACTCATTCCAGAAATTACAGTTCATCCTTGTCCACAGTAAAAGGGGGAGAGCTAGTGTAAAAGAAGGAGCACATATTACCTTTTATCAGAGAAAGCCAGTTACTTAAGTGTTCAGATGATGATCTTGCAGATCAAAGGAATTGCCATGGTGTAGTAGGTGCAAAAAACACCTGTATGATTATTTAAAGAATAAAAAGATGACATTGATCATGGTTTTTTGAATAATTGTTGAAAATCCCAGTGGTTTTAAGTATAACTTTAACTTTTGGCTACTGGAGAAGCAGGCCTCCAATGAAGAGGATGAGTCATTTTTTTAGAAAATAGTTTCCAAGTGAAGTATCACAATTAGAAACATAGTGTAAGATTGATGAGTAGGGCCCAACACAACCAAAGTATTGGTTCTCTTACTTCTAATGCCAACATCAGTGGTGAGATAGTATGCTAAGAAACTACCTCAAGAGGGAGAACACAGAAATGCTAGTAATGAATGGTCTTTCCAATTTTATGGGGCAATATTTCTGGATAATTGATGAAAACATGCTACAATAAGCAAATTCTATAAGATTGAATAGGTTTCTTTTGATGCAAAAAGTTAACCAGAGGTCAGCAATTATATTTCAAAGATACTGACGGTCAAACAAGGGATGCCTGTAAACATCTTGATCAAATAATTAGAATCTACTATTGATGAATGGTAGCTCAAAATAAATGTCATAGAGTACATACATCTAAGAGCAATTAAGACAACACCTACAATATTGCACATAGTAACATACCCCTTGTGGATAATGGTCCAGGTCATACCTCTGAGCTGTTAAGATGTGGGTTCCATCCCCCAAGAGAAGGATTGTTCCCTCTGGGTTCATCATTTTTTCTAATTGGCATAAGACCAACAAAGATTTGTTACTTAAGTTCTGATGTAATTTAT
>JALLOT010000229.1:0-23269 GCA_036939595.1 Thalassiosira livingstoniorum | reverse complement strand
GATGAGATAGATACTACCTACTACATATCATGCCTACATCATGTAAGTATGACGTTCAAAAAATATGATTCTAACAAGTAGTAACTCTCTAATGATTTATTCAATATTTTTTGTCGGATTTATTCTTGTTTAGTTGAAATTCAATGCTTTGTACTTTTGTTTTTATTATTATTTGAAAAAGGTTTTGATAATTATGAACGTTATGAAATCATTGTTTCAATATCTTTACTTAAAATTGGCTGTGTTTTGTTTGGAGTTTGATTTGAGATTCATATATGATTACTACTGTTTTAAAATATTGTATGGTTTGTTTTACTATTTGTTAGATTAATATGTAAGAGGGGGAGGGTAAGCAATATTGTTAAAATGATAATTAATAAGTCTTTAACCTCTTTTGTAATATTTGGTTGAAAAAATATTTCATTGAATTTTTGAATGAATTCATATATAAATGTAAGATAAGAGAACAGTTGAAAGCATATCAAGAAATTGTTTTAGTACCAGAGAACACCAATGGTTTCCTACATGATATAAGAAATTGTCACTGTGTCTGAACCCTACAAGTATTATTTATTATTGCATGATATTGTTGTTTTGCAGTATTCAAAATTGTATGATTCATCATTATGGCTTATTTGCAAATATAAACTTCTAGTAAAGAAGACGAGAACAATATGATAATTATGCTGTCATATGGCATGGAGTCAATGATTTTATGAGATTTCATAGTTCATTGATTTTATGTGAATTTTATTGAAAAAATAATTAATGGATATTAAGATTAACTGGTAGAAAATCTTTTACTAAAAAAAACAGAACACCCAATTGTATTTTACACTGATCATATTCAAGTATTGATAAGTACTGAAATTTATCCAATCACAAATTTCTTTCATTTCTTTTACTTTCAAATTATAAACATTTATACCATTTATGAATGTATTCAATATTATACATTTTTTTGTTTCCTCATTCTAAGTGACTGGTTGTTGATGAAAATAAAAAGATTACCTAAAGCAGACAAGGTATAGTTCAAACTAGGATGAAAACAAACTTGGAATAAAAGAAAACATATTCAGTTCACTTAGTAAATTATATTCAAAATTGCACATACAATCTTATCTTATTTAATCATGATCAAATTTTTGTTTTCCTTTGGAAACAAGTAAGATGAATATTCTTGATCACATAGCAAATCAGGTGTACCAATACTGAGTATATCTAACCAATACCAGCTTTTCAAATTCTTAAAACAAAGTTTGAACAAAATTATTAAATTTTGAAAGTTTTTTTTAATACGTTCTCTAATCAATCATATTTGTATATGTTCATTAAATTGACAGCTTATATAATGACAGTATTACATCAGCTTTGTGATAATTAGATAGGGTACACATGTTTTTAAATGTTAAACAATATCATTTGTATTTGCAAGGATACTACCATCCCTTTACCTCTATCAAAAACTTGCAATTTTTCAAATAGTATTTTATTGAATGGGGATCTATTCTCAATGAATGCTAACCATTGGAAAACCCCCTAATCAGTGCAACCTCAAGAGGCACAATTGTGTTAAAACCAATATCAATGAAACAGATATTCAATACATATTCATAATTGTATAAATTTGATTTTAGTATCCTCTTTCTATTGTTGCTCACTTTCTGGAATTATTATTGAAATGGTATTTGTTGTTAAAAAACTTCATAAATTGGCATGAAATGCTTTTGTTTGTAATTAAAATTTAAAATTTTTGAACAAAATAGAATGATTTGTTCATGCTATTTTCAATTTGAATCAAAAATTTTATTAGGTAATCCTGTCCAATTTTGTTCCTTTCTCAATATGTTTTGTCTTTCATTGAGAACAAGGAGTTTTTTCTATCAGTTTTTAGTAAAAAATACTTGTTTCTTTAAATTCCAAGCCACAACTTTTCCTACAGTTTGTAAAGGATATCATTAAATTGTGTTATTTATGATGCTGTCTGCATGTGTTTTTACTTGATGGACATTTTTAGATTTCATTTTTTTACAAATTGTAGCATGATAACCTTTAGGATTTTGCAGGATTTGGTATGAAACTGATTTGAAAAGAATTTCTTTGAAAATAATTTTATGATATTATTTTATGCATAGTAGAATACCTATATTCGATAAATTCTGTAAATTATTTTCATGGCCTACCATGACTTATTAAGGATGAATGTGTTTTGCTGTTTTTAGTATTTCATCTGTTTTTCAGATTTGTTGAAGACTATTATTTATGTGTTTGGTCTTGGTCAGATCTTAGAGGTCAGAGCTCAAAAATCAGTAATCAGAACTGTGGAATGTCCTCAAGTCATTATTAAAACATACTAATTTGTTTGAATTCAGCATACAAATTACTGAATAGCTTAAATGATCTTTGTAAAAATTGTTTTGACAAAATGTTAATAGATTTTTTTTCAATTTTTATCAATGGATTTCAAAAATTAATTTTAATTTTTTGTATTTTTTTTTGTGAAATTATATAAAAATTTCATAAAAATGTACAAGGATTGAAAAAAATTGTATAAATCCATAAAATTTTGTGATAAATTTCAAGAAAAATGATGAAATTTGATCTGTAAAAAATCATTTTTGCCTGAATAAAATTACAACTTTTGCTTTAATTTTCAGTTTATGATTTTCATGCTTTTTCATATTTTTTGTTTTTTTAAGTTTTCTCATTTTTTTTAGGTTTTTATTGTTTTATTTCTGAACTTGCTTTAAAATATATGTAACTTCTTCAAGTTACAATGTGCTTTTTGGTTAAGATTTATGAATTTTTTTTCTTATCAAAATTTATAATTTTTCTTACTATTTTGTAAAATGTTGCATTAATTTTTACATAGTTTCACAAAATTTGTAAAATGTTGTGATAATTTTATAAAAAATTATATGATTGCCTTTTTTCTAATCATTAGAACTAACCTCTGCTTCATTGAAGCCAGTGCCCTTTGGCAAATATAATTATTTAAGTTTCATCTTTGCAATCTGAAATTTGTTTAAGAGTTTTTAGCATTTCAAAGTTTAAAAAAATTGTTTATAATATTACCTTCCTCTTATTTTTTTTCCATGTTATATTATTTCACATCCTTTTATGATGTTGTAAATACCAAAATTTCTTATTTTATTATTTTATCTTGTAAAGACTTAAAGATAGTATTACTCTGGAGATTAAGTAAAATATTCATGTTGCTTATCTTCTATCTATCTAGCTAACTACAATATGGTATGATATGGTACAATACTACAAACCCTTGCAGGGCTCTGCTTAGCATGTTGCCTTGAAGCAAATGCAACTAGTAGCTGTGCTTTGAATTTAGCATATGATGACATTGATGTTGCTGTTGTAAAAAATAAAGGTATACTGTGCCATTACTGGTATGAATTACTTGTTGCTAATTGAGTTTCTTAATGATGCTGTAGTGTTTTGATGTTTGATGGTGGCTCTCACTCTTTTAGAGAGTGCAGCTACTCCGATTTGCATCTGTAAATTGCTGACACACTCATCAAAATTACATTGTCAACAAATTTTTCAGTCATCAATGGTACCAATAAATGAAACTGTTTAAGTAACAGTGAATTAACTAGAAGAAATCCCATGTTGTATTGATATGTTAGTTTTTTTTGGGTTTTCTATTTTGGTTGTCTAGGCATAAATAATATAATCCTTGTATTGAGGGGGCTTGTGCACCCAACTCATTAAATTAGTGACTGAATCTGACTTCTTTGATTTTCAGGAAGAATTCTGTTTATTTTCGACCCCAGTCATTGGAAGTAATAATCATGTCAGGAGACTATTTTGTTTCAATGGGAATTTGGAGATTGAAAGGGATTATCAAGTGGGGATTTTTTTGTGCTCTGGAATATGGAGACAAAAAGGATACTCATTTTTTGACTGCTCCACTATTAATAATTAACTTGATGAACGTATTAATTTTTTTCTATTTATTAAATTATCGCTTGAGAATTTTCAAGATTATTTGATGTTACGGCAGGTTACGGTTCAAAATTTTTTTAGGGGTATGTTTCAACAACGTGATGCGAAGCTCCGCAACTGCTCCGCAATACTCCTAATTCTTTCTTCACGTGTCATCTCCGATCATGACGTTTTTTCCAGTGCATGCACGGTAAAACAGTAGGAGTACATTACAATAATTTGATGATCAGTTTTACCTCTGTTCCACAAAAAGGTTGTTTGAGCTATTTTCGATTTCCCACAATAAGTGTTGATTTTTTAATACTAGATCCTATTATTTTTGCTTCTACAGATGATGCCTGATGGTAGTTAGGCAATAGACAACAAACAACATCATCCTGCGTCATCCCTCAATGGACTTCTCAACCATGCTACCATTCAAAAAATTGTTGCAGGAAAAAAATGTCATCAATAATGTGTAGGAATTAGTACATTGTCTACAATGAAGTTTCTATTTTGAAAAATTTATTGCTTTTTAGCTAAATTTAATGGTTTCATGATATTTAATCCGACAGTCCTACATTTTGCTTATGATTGCGTTTTTTTTCCATCAGGTAGCATGGTGGCCACTCCAGCAGAAACAATTATTTTAACAGCAACATGTCTAACTTGGACAGATCTGCCCCACTTTGAACTAACTGGGACAGATCTGTCTGGGTTAGATTTTTTTGCAATTTGAGCATGTTCCTGTGGTGCTAAAGCTCTGGAAAGTGTCTAAATTGATTTGGCAGGATCTCTAGTGTATTAGAAGCATATTTGACCTCACCATCTGACCAAAGGTTGATTACTTGTTCATCAATTTCTAAAATCACCAGAAGAATCTAGCAATTTATGTGTAAGTAAATTTTTTGCACAGACTAAAATGTTGAAAAATGATACAAAAAAGAAAATATTTTAAAACTATTCATTTTAGCAATTTTTGACCCTAAAACCCTTATAAACTTTAAGAATTTGAAATGTAGGTTGGACATAAGTAGTTAACATAGTGGAACTGGAAAAGGAAAAGTGTCCCAGTTAGACAGGTTTAAGCAACTTTTCAGATTGGCATTAACACATAATAATTAAATTGCTTTGAAATAATGTTTAGCATAACATCTGTCTATGGTGTTAAAGCCTTAGATTATGTCATTCTATTGCTTATCAGTTGAGATAAATGCTGCTGTATTGAGCATTTGGCTTCTGTTGTCTTTCCACCATTGTGTCCATGACAACCTATTATGTGGAATTTTGAAGTGTATGAGCTTTGCACACTTTCTTTGTTCAAAAAACCTCCAGCTGGCTTTGAAAAAATGTTGACCCCCCCAAAAAATGCTGTTTTCCACCTAAGACTTGCAAAAGTGATAGTGACAGCGCTATTATTTTGAGATACTTTTAAACACAGTGATATGATAACCTCCAATCTATGCAATGGAATGTTCATGAATGTTCCACTTTGTCCTCTTTGAATTGCTGGGCATTGCTTTTGGACCAAGGACATGCAGCCAATAGAAAATTCAATATTTTTTTTGTCTTTTGGTGGCCTCACGGCCAAATCTATAGCACTTCTTTAACTAGGAATAATTTGTTATTTTATTAAATTGAGAAGCATTGATATTAGAGCTCGTTGTTACTACAATTAAATAATTATAAGTACATTGTCTTTGCTATGGGTGAGGCCGTGAATCTCTTTTAAGCTGCTTGAAGCACAGAAGCATGACAACATTACCGTTGAATTATTTATTTATCTGTAGTGGCCAATGCATTGATATCTGTTACAGCACTAGGATGCAATGCAGCAGGAATTGTAGCATTTCAACCATGTTATGTTATGACCTGTTATGACAGCAACTGCCTGCCACAACAATCATTTTATTGAAATTATTACTACTATTTACTCGTTTTTTTAGCATCCAAGGTGTTGGCATCCATTACAACCCTATTATGTTCATGTAAAGCAGCAAGAATCATGCATTCTACCCTTGTTGCATCAATAAATTACCCTAGTGGAGCAACTTTTAAGTAGGGGCAAAGGCAGCACAATTGTGTATTATCAATGAAAAATGCCATTTGCAGGATGGTGTCAGAATTTTTCAAAGCCAGCTGGAGGGTTTTTGAAAAAAGTAGGTGAACAAAGTTTGTGCACTTCAAAGTTAGCGATAATAGTTCTCCATTGGTTTCAACCAAACCAAGCAACACAATTGTCGAATGGGTTCAATGCCAGTCAACAATTGTGTTGGTTGCGTAAGAGATGCAATATCTATGCCAAGGTGTAAAAATTTTGTCATTGGTGGCAGGTGGTAGATTGCCACTTTTGAGGATCATTTTGATGATGAGGCCATGGTGCTAAACCCATGGTGTCATACATTAATTGAAAGGTAATCGCGAGCAGAATCTGGTTTGCATAATCATAATTTCATACTCAATCACAGCCATTTGTACCAATTGAACCTTTTTTTCATGGTACAGAGGTAGTGAAACAATATTACTACTACGTATTACCGTCACGGGTTTCTTCTGTCACTGTCCTTTGGAATTCTTGTCAGTCAGAGATAGAATAAGTACTACTAGTACGTATGGTAGCTTACGGTAATAATGTATGGTACTACTCGTACTAAAAAATAGTACTAGTAGTAGTAATAAAAGTAAAATACTAATAAGTACCATACTACTCCTACTAGCTAGGTAGATACCTGCTGGCTCGCTCGTGCATGCAACGCAAAACATTCATGGTATGGTATGTGGTACTAGGTGCAGGTGCAAATTTCGGATTTTTTCGAATTAGGCCTACCAGGGCCTACCTTCAAAGCGCCTGTGGTTGAAGTTCAACCAACAAATTCTGGTTTGGGCAATTTTTTGTTCTGAAATTAAATAATTAGGCCTGCCTACTTACCTCTAAGTACCCTTATTTTACTAAGTATTGTATTGTACAATACTCAGGTAAAATCACACACAAACCCAACATTTTTCTGATCAATCCCACCAACACAACGAGTCCATCCTTTTATTGCCAATGAACTCAGTTATTGCCAATTGCGCCAAGCAACATTACCGCTGCCTACCGCCGCAACTGCTGACAAGGAAATAAACTTCCAACCTGCGCAAAACGCAGCTCTGCCAGACATCACCACTCGCCACCATCGCCGGCCACCATCGCCGGCCACCGTCGCTGACCGCCATTGCTGCCAAAATCCAGTCCATCCGCTTTCAGATCCTCCATTGATACGGTTGCCCCTTGAGTCATCTCCTTGCCAAAACTACCATACCCCCTCTCACACATTACCTTCTGAAGCCAGTTAAGATTCTTTCAATAATTGAAATACTCATCAAAAAACTCCTTATCATAATGTGTTGGCAGGGTGGCTTTCAAATCTGGCTCCTTCGACAATAGTGCATTGATTCTTGCTTTTCTTTCGTCCTCAAAAAAATGTAAATGGTAAGAGATGGAATTGTTATCTTTCAAATCCCCATTATCCATCATTTGTTGGAGGAGGTTGTGCCTTAAAATCGCCTCATACTCACGATCCTTATCCTTCGACAACGCTTCTTTCCTGACCATTCCTCTGCCATCTGCCATTATTCCCCATTATTTTGAAAGTGGAGGGGATCTGCACCACTTTAACTTAAAATGCCAATATCTTCCCACCTGTCCATTTTCAGGCCCTAAAAAGTGGATTGATGGTTTCATCTTGAAATTTTTTTCATGTCTGTGAATCTGCTGTGAACCAAAACAAAAGGTTTGTTGGGGTCATGTTTTGAGTTTTGGGGGTCTAATAATTTTTTCCAAAGTTATGACAAAGTTAATAGTGCTAACAAAACTTTGTTTAAACATTTCCAAATGTTTCATCTTAATTTGTTTCATAAACCTGTGATAAATGTTGTAACTCCATCTAAAAAAGTGCTGTCTGCTGTTGTGTCATATTAATATGACATTGTGGCCAACTACATCATATATTGACATTGTGACATTCTAAATATTGACCAAAACCAATCCAATTGAGCTCTTCTGGGAAAAAGGACAATCCCAACACCCCACTAGCATTTGTCCTTTTGTTCCAGGTTCAATTGGTTGGGTTTTTGTTGAGATGTCTAAATCTATATGTAATTTCTAGGGTCACCATGTTGAGACTATCTAGCTTACTTCGAAGCATCTGATTTGTAAATGACGTTCTAAATAATTTATGAGAGTAAATTGTGGTTATTTGCAAGTCAGGAAAATGTGAGAAGAAGCTAGAGACCAAACGGACGGGAATGAACTTTGCATAGGCTGCTGTAGGAGTGCGGCATAGGTAAAGTATTCCGTTGAGTCCGTTCATGCTGCTGGTGCTCCGTACTCACGGGTAGGAATCTGTACTGGTACGGGAGTAAGTAGGGGCAACGGACTTCTACCTACGTACGGACCTGGTATAGATTCAACACTGAGAAGGCACTAAGCTTCCTAATGGATCACAAGCAATTGGGAGTCATATCCATTACCTCCATAATCAAGAAAAAATATTCTCCCACAACATCAAATCAAAGGATATCCCAGATGGTATTTTCTACCTTACCCTGTGCCATGGTGCTTGCAGTATTCAAACAGAATTCCAGTGTCTTCATTGTTGACTGGACAAAGCTCCTTGGCAAGAAATATTATTCTGTTCCTTCCTCAAAAGAAGAAATGATGAAATTGATCCCGGATCATTGGACAAACTCCTTCAACCCAATGGGAAATGTCACTCAAAAATTGGGATTTTATTTCATCTCCCCTACTTGGTTGATGTGCCTGATTGCATCAAAACATGTGAGTCTTGTGAAAAAAATTGATGGCTGTAATATGGTATCATTAGATGTCTTATACAAGAAATGAAGTAACACCCCCCATTCCACAGGAATGTGCCAAGAATTGATTCTACTGCACCTATTCATGTTGGACTAATTGGAGTTCTATTTGGTGGAGGAAGCTGAAGCATGGTAAGCACCAATACAATCTAAAATTACAAGAGAATACAGCAATAAATTTATTTCCACTGTTTGAGGAAGCAAAATGAATACCAACTGTTCAAAAAAGTACCAAAATCCACATTTTTAGATTGGGAAGAAAACAATTCAAAGACAGATGATAAGCAAGGAGAGGATGCAAGCTACCAATATTCCCCCCTCCAAGAAAAAAAGTTTTCACTTTGAGGGAACCATTGAAGAGCAATAAGCAAAGTAAAGAAAGTGCCTCTTCAGCCAAAGGACAAATCCCTTTCTTTAACAATGCCTCCACCCACCTACAGTGATATATTCCAACTTTCAATTATTCTTCCCCACAGTCAGCTTGACAACAAAAGATTGTTGCTGCAACAAATGTAGCAAATCCCAATTCAAGGAGGTAGCCTTTGATACCCTCATATCAACACACTAAATGTCATCTTTAATATGCAGAACCAACAACTGAATGAGCATCCATCTCATCAAGAGGAGTAAAAGGCACCACTTGAAAAGATTCATGACATAACACAGAATATGATTCTCAGGGTGACAATGGTGGATAGATTTGACCAGCCACTCAATTCACAGCCACCTACAAAGAGGTGATGGGTGAAAATTGAAAATACTGATTTTGCATTGAATGCAGAAAAAGTTAAGGCTGATCTGACCCCCTTCTTCATCAATGAAATTCATGACAAGAACTATACTTTTTGTAACCCTTTGAACCAGTAAACTTAAAATTCTACAATTGCCACCATTTACTTCTGTGGTTTCAATCTCAAAAGGAATTACTTTCTTATAGATTTTAATTCAAGGGACAAAGGTAAAGACCTCAGGTTAAAAAAGAAAATTCTACTGTACAAGCAGAACAAATTGTAATGGGGACACCAGAAGATTTTCTGGAGCATGCTTTCATCTATGAGGCAGCAACTATGTCTTTTGGCCTGGTGTTAGCAAATCTGAAAATTTTGATGACAACTTTTACATCTGTGAACAGAGTCATATCTCTATTACCAACTTTAGAACTGTTTCAATTGGTGTTAAAAAAGTCATCACCACCTCAAACAGTCAAGATGTAAGTGTTTTCTATGCCCAATAACCAATCATTCTTTTCAGTTTGCTAAGATATTGGATCAAAAAATGTCAAACATAAAAAATTGCTTTTTAATATGGTACAATGAATGTGACTGCCTTCTTTGTAGCTTTTTGTACCTTGCCCAACACACAAGTTTCTTCCTGACAAGTAAACAATTAAGGCACTCATGTGGAGGGGTTGTTTACAAATCTCTCTGGATGCAGTTGTTCAACCAACATGGCACCTTCCAATGGATCAACAGTTGTTGTACAAGTTGGAAATAGGTATAAATGGAGTTTCAAGATCAAAATACCATATATCACACTTTAACTCTATATTTTTGGTTAACGCAAGCTATTTCTGAGTACCATTATTATTTTATGAAAAATAAACTCAAACAATTACTGTGATGGCTGATTCTATAAGAAGTCTTATACCTTTGTATTCCACATCAGTGGGCCTGAAAAAAGGCCAACGGCCTTTTTTGGCCCACTGGTGTGGAATACAAAGGAGTAAGACTTTGTTTGTAGTCGTACATGGACATTTTTCTTGTATTTTACAAAATGCCTACAATTATTTTCATTGTAAGCTTATTTTTACAAAATAAGCACTTTGGAATGCAAGAAAAATGTCCTAGGATGACTACAATAAGAAGTAGTAGTTCACATGCAGAAGTAACACCAACTTCCAGCACCATATAACCAGGGGTGCCAAGAAAATCTGACCTGGCATCTCTTCTTACATCCATAGTCACCAACAAGAAGCAGCAATCATATGCAGGTTCCCTTGGATACATCACAAATGTCAGTTTGAAAAAAGGAAGTAAGTTATTTAATTGATGTCTTTGTTCATTGTTGAAAAAACTTGCTCAAATAATCCATTTTTGTTTTGCCATTTCAATTTTATTAGATGAGGTGTCAAAATCTGTTGGAATCCATGATAAGTTCCATACGTCCAATGTCAGCAGGACTGATGAATGCAATACAGAGAAACCAGTCAAAAAAAGTATGTTGCCCAATTGAAAGAAACTTATCATCTCTCCATCTTTTCATGTTGCAAATATTTCTACTGGGCATATCCTGAATGGAGGATCAAAATGATGTGGTGATGGAATGAATGCACTGGTTTGTGCAAAAGACATTTCTTTTGACAATGGCACATTACATCTGAACAAATGCAAAAGCAGTGAGTTTGAGACTTGTATTGTGTTTGCTATTATCTAATTTTGCTAATGGCTATCCATTTTGACATTGTCTCAAATTTATTCTGTTATGGTTGCCAGAAAATCCTACAGTGACTTCAGCCATCCTTTTGATCATTCCAAGGACAAATCAATTGATTTGTGTGGCAACAAAACAGGCTTCATTTTGTTGGAAAATGCTGCAAACAGTCGGGCAGCACCAATTGATGAGCCTCCAAACTTTCAACACATTGCAAAATTGGTTGACTTTCCTACTCTTTTCACACATCAATTTCATGAGATGGATCTTTTGTCATATCTTGTCAACAAAATGGGGAACGTTGCAGTGCCTAAGTTCAAAAAAGATATTGTTAGCATTTATTCAGGTGATGACATTCATCATTCATTTTGATTCACCATCAATCTCTCCAAGAAATGAGGTGTGTTGAACTCACTAAAAGGCTAAGATCTGGTGACTCATGAGATTAGCTATTTTATGAGGAATCTAGGTCTTAGAATTGGCAGCACAGGTCTGGACCTTGCCCAGCAGGCGTAGGTAAACTCATGCTGCAGCTGCTGCGTCCTGGTTAGCCCAGGTTCCACGTGGCAAGGGACTTTGTGCCTGCCATGTGGGGGAGCAGTTTTTGCTGGGTTTATTAACAAAGTGGAGCTGAAGTGTGCTGCTGGACAAGGTTGTATCACACCAGACCTTTGGATTGCAATTGATCCAAAAATTGTCAAACCAAGGCACATTTGTATCCATTGGATCAAACCAATTCATGCTTCATGCAGACCTAAGTATTCAGACCCTCCTGGAGGGCATGTCTTTGATGCCATGAAGTTGATTCATCATGACAAAACATATTTGAAGGATGTTTTTGCTGATATATGCTTTAGTTGTGTTCCCAATTCAATTATTTAATTAAAAAAAGAAGAAGGTAGATCATCTTGTATTTTCAATCAAATTACTTAAATTTTTTCATTAATTTGATTTTCTGAAAATCTTTATTACTTCTTCAAACAGGGAATTTGAATGTTGATAGTCTGCCAGATTATGAGAATGGTCATGGCAGCAATGACAAAGAATATGGCTACAAGCTTGGAGTTAAAAACGTTGTATCTGACCAGATGACTAATGAGAATATTTTGATGACAAATGTGGCTAAACACCTACTTGAAACTTTTCTGATTCTCTATTGGATAATGATATTGGAAACAATATGAACAACAGAATTGCAAATTAAAAACTTTGCATCTGAGCAGATGACTAATGAGAATAATTTTGATGACAAATGCGGCTATGCACCTGCTGAAAAATTTTCTGATGCTCTGTTGGATAATGATACTATTAATGAACAATAGAATTGCTAGTAATGGGAATGACAGGATGATTGTGAGTAGGAATCACAGACAAAGTAAGCTGAGGAAGATGCATATGGAGTGGTTGCAACACATTCCTGACAACCCTCACATAGTAGAATGTGATGTTGATGTAATGTACTCCCTCTCTGTCCCACATAGAAAGGTGGATTTGAAGTTTGAAATTGTCCCACATGAAAAGGCAATTTTTAAATACTAGATCCTTTTCTTCCTGCCATGGTAACATTCCATGAACCCCTGATGATGGCAATGTTTGGCAGACTTCTCCACCAAGGCAAAAGCAATAGCAGAAGAAACAGACTCAACAGACAAATATATAAAATTTCAGTGCACTGTTATTGACTTTACAGACCCTCTATGGGATATTCTTTCAATGGCAGTGATTGTCCTGGTTTTGGCCAAGTACAACACCATTCTCCAAGGTTGTCCTCCACGTGCCACCATGGCGTCCAATACAACTAAATTGTTGACTGATTCTGACCAAAATAAGATCATGGTATGTTAGAAATGTTCAGCTCTCTTAGTCCTATGCATTGGAAGTGGTGGAGGTGACTTTGCAGTTGTGAAATGGAAAGTTGTATGGGTTTTATGGTGGTGGTGGCATTTTTAACCACTATTTGGACCATGATGCCATGGAGACACCCTCAGGGTGTCATACATCACTAAAAAGGTCTTGAAGAGAAAAATCTGATCTGGATATTCAGATTGCTCTGCAATCAAAACTGACCTCAATCCCACAATATGAATGAAATCTGCTTTTTTGTGTGGGACAGAGGGAGTAGATTATTTTTCTGCCTTGCAGTGTGTCAGTTGGTGGATCCACTGGCTACATCTTAATGTGTTGTTCATTTCAGAGCTGCCATTGGTGTGAACACTGCAATAACTCATGTGGTCACTTGAGAGCAGTAGCAAACTCAGAGGCAGAAGAAAGGGCAAGAGAGGACCAAAAAAGAAGAGGGAAGGCAAAGCCAAAAAGAAAAAAAGAGCACAGTAATGGGTGACTTCTTTCTAGTTGTACCCAGGGGCAATGACAATGACAAGGACGATTTTGCTCTACCAAGGAACATACAACCAATTGCACATATTCCAGCTTTATAATTTGGTAGATATTAATTTTGTTCTTTTGTTTCATATTTTTTAATACGTTTTATGCTTGTGTTATTTTTATTATGAGCAAAACACATTATGCATAGTTCTTGCTGTGATTCTGTCAATGAAGGTAGTGGTTTAATGTGGAGAGAAATGGCAATAGTGCACAAGTATGTTTCTCTGTGCAAACAATTTTGTGTTTCAAGTTTTGCATCTCTATTTGTCTGCCTTGCATTTGTTCAGTGGAGTGTACTGGGATTGGAGTCAAAATTGGATTGGACAATGGCATGTGGTGCACCAAATGCCATGATGTACAGAGAGCTCAAGGGTCTGCCTTTCCACTGGAATTCTTGACAAAGAGGTCCAGAAAGATCTGGGACTGTCTCAACTGACAAAACTAGGAAGCCTTGCCTCTTTGTAACATCATTGGTAAAGAGACTTTTACACAAGTGCCAGTGATGTAGTTGACAAAGGATGGAAAGGCACTTTCATACAAAACTGCAAAGCAGGTTGAATATGTGGATTCAATGACAAATACATAAAGGAACTTGAAATTACCAATCAAGATAAAAGAGGAAGGTTCAACTGTGGGTCCAAGTCCACGTCTTACAATTTTGCAGAAGGTGCTCAAATTGAATCCAAAGTAGGAAAACAGTGTCCATGTACATGAGTTTAAAATTTCTGATTAACATCAAGCGAAGAAAAAAAAGTAGGAAGTTCAACATGTTTTTGGAGAAACATACATCAACTACTACATGTGGCTTTATGCAAACACAAGGCAATCTTATGACATGGTTGCTGACAACTTCAATGGTTCATCCAAACATTTGATACAGGTGTATAACAAAAAGAATATCTCACCATGCACCTTTGAGTGTTTGGTTTTTGATATGACAAGGTATGTTATATTCTTTTGTTGAGTATTAGATAATATTTATTTGTGCATGTAAACAAACAGATATTCCCTTCAAACTTTCAGAAAAATGGAGGAAGAAATAGATCTATGTGCCAACTTGGTAGGTGACAATTGTGATGAGATTGTGTGGTCCATTTCAATTGATGGTACCAAACTAGTGCAAGCAATGGAAGTCTTCATCTTGAGTGCTTAAGAGGGAGTTGTTGGTGGAATTCATCCAAGCCAACTGATCCTGACTAGCAGGATGAACAAAGATGAATTGACCAATGCTTTGATGGGTAATTATGATGGAAATGAGGTTGTGAGATGGCAACTGATGTCAAAGCTATTGTGATATCATTCCAACAATTACCACCTGGCTACCCAGTGATAAAAATAATAGCTTCTCAACCACAACTTAGGAACAAGGTATTGGTATTCAATGATGAAGTATTTCAGGCAAATTCTGCTGTTGTAGAAAGAAGGACTAGGGGTATTGCTATATCTTTTGTTAACTTTTTAGTTGATGGTATTTAAGCAGAGATCAACAATATTCAGACAAAAATTCATGATTTTCTGATAGAATTGACAAATTATCTGGAAGCAGTCAATCCCAATCACATCTAGAAAAGTCAATGAAATATCAAAACATTGGCAAGTCTTGTGTTGTGATGATTGGAGACTATGTGGTGTATTGTAAGCTTCTACTTCAAACCAGGGCTCCCTCTGAGCTGATCAATCCAAAAGATTTTGCCTCAGACTTGTTGTTGTTGTGGATTGTATCTTACAAGACTATCAAAAGGGTAGCAGATGGTTTCTTGAATGGCACAGTAAACGGGTTGATTGGAGATGCTGGTGTGCTTTGTGCCAATTTTTTCTTTATGAGTCCTTGCTATCATATTTGAATTTAAAGAGAAAAAGGTAGATGTTCAAAAAAGGGTTGTGTATCTCTATTGTGCTATGCCATGAATCACCTTTCTTTCTGGTATATGCATTACTACAAATTGCAACCTGATTAGTGAAACAAAGTCTTTTATTTTAATTGTCACAAGAAGTGATGTTTCAAGGCCAAGACTGTGGATGACCATGCCTGGAGAACAAAAAATTAGCACTGTGTGTATGAGTCAAGGGGGATTCACTGCAAGTCAATTCTCACATGAAGCAGAAAATATAAAAGTACAAGACAAATTTATTTTTAACAGCAATATTCAACCATATTTTGAGCCTGGCCAAGGTTACAAGTAATTGTGTAGTAAGTTATTGATTGCATGATTTAGTATGGCTTTATTTTGCTCAATCTAACAGCATCAATTTGAATATATTAGACAAAGACTTCATCCAAAACTTCAAAGTATCAAGCCTATCTTTGCATGGAGGAGCAGTGAAAGTGTCTCTGTTGGCCAATGCTCCTCCCAATGTAGAACAGTTGTGGAAAAGTGTCAAGAAAATGAATGATGCAACCTGTGCTGACAATGATTGGTACAGATGCAAATGAAATGTCTCCTTTGTGGGACAATTTTTTCATCACACATGAAACTCATAAATCCTTTTATCAGGATCCAACCCAATATGTTCAAGTACAATGGATTGCATGGTTGTGGTGAGGATGAATCTGAGCTTGACTGTCTAGTAAAAGAGGTGGTCTCCCAAGAGGCAAAGGCTGATTGATTCTGTCATTTTTCAAAGGCTGTTATTGAAGAAAAATAGGACAAGGGGCTGGATGAATATGCAACTGAGACCATTGAAAAAATTATCTGCAATCATGATGAGAGCATCAAAGCAATTCTGAGCAAGGAAGACGGTGCTGAAAACAATGCCCTACTGCTTGATAAATTGAGGACATTATGTGAGCCTGACAGTGCTACATGCTACAAAATAATGTGGATATGTCATTCCTGAAAGAAAACTGTTAGACAAGCAAAGCAACAAAGTCAATGGATCATTTTTTTAGAGGAAGTTGAAATTGTTACAGACTAGGTGGTAGTCATAAATGGAGACTGTTCAAAGCAATGGCATTGACAGTATCAATTTGGAGGAAGGAGAGTTTATTATTCAAAAGGTAATGATTGTTAGGGGCCAGAAATAATTAGGGGAAGGACAAGAAGAAGAAGAGAGCCAAGGCAAGCTGCCACTACAAAGTGCTTGAAATTTACAAGAAATCATACAACAAATGTCTCCTGACATTGGATAAGGAGAAGTGGAGTACAAAAATAAAGTCAGAGTATTCCAAAAAATAGGCTCACAGTTTGAATGGTCAGTAAAAGGATGTTTGATAATTTTCAGAGCATTTCAATTGCTGACAATACCTACAATGTGAAGGGTATTCTGTGTAGTCAGAGGTGAATTGATTACCAACATTGCTGGAAAGGAAAAATATTTGTAAACTTGTGATCTTTTTAGTATTTGTGATTCAGTATTCCACCTAGATAAACTGTTAAAAGGCACATGACTAGAGTGGCCTTAACAGGGGTTGACATAGGGTTGGGGTTGGGTTGAAGTTAAGAATTAAACCCAGTTGATTGAAAGACTTGCTTGTACCAAGAACTCAAACAATGCTTGAGGTATTAACATTTTGTTTTGGGGTTGATATGAGTTGGGGTTGAGCTTTACTTTTTGTTTTTGTTTTGCATGCATAGAATGTGCAAATGCATGCACACTTTGTCAGAAAAGAGTACAGATTTCAGGAGGAGCTTTTCTAGAGCCAATAATACTTATTCCTATTGCATATTTAAAAAATGATATCACAAATATGTATGTTTTAAGATTAAAGAATGGACAAGAAACATGTAAATACCCTGACTCAACCCCAGTGCTCCCCAGTGACAACCCGTGACAACAATCTTTGGAGTTTCATAGATATATACTAAATCCTATGTTGAAATAATTGGGTTAGAATTGGGTTCATTTTGTAAAAATCCAACCCAAACCCAACCCAAAGTTAGTTTATTGCCATGAATTCAAGCTCTGATAAAAGCCAATACATCAGAAAATTTCCCCCAACCAAAGTTTCCCTAGGGTTTAGACTCCTAGGTATGCTAAAAGTTAACTTAAAGCAACGATGGACTTAGAATTTGCTACTTCTCTGGGGTAAAAATCATTCCAAACTTCAACCCAACCCCAACCCTAACCCCAATCCTGCATCAACCCCTGTTAAAATCACTCTACTTATTAAGAAATACAATTTGTAAGTACTGTCTCTAAGTAGTAGTAGAAACCACGCCAAAATCCACAGCTACCATAGCTGCTACAATGGGCTCTATTCCACCCCTCTAGATAAGTACTTAATAGAATGACAAACTCTATTCTTTCACCAGGATGGATGTCACCCTATGTAGAAACATACCAACAAGCATTAGTCATGTTATTTTGTCTGCCAATAGAAATTTTCTACAACCATAGGGTCACTTTGGGTCAGCAAGTCAAAGTTTCCATGTGTACCTGGGTGAACCCTGGTACACTTTTACTGGTCCCTTTTCATGTAATTACTAGTGGAGGCAATTCTGAGATGCTTTTTTGACAAGTTTCTCTATGGTAAGTACAGTGCGGTCAGCAAGAATGTAAAAATTTTGTACCATGGTAATGAAAAAAAATGTCTTTGTTAAAAGAAGCTAGGTACTGCCGGCAGCATGTAAAATTTTAAAAATCTGCACCATGGTATGGGCCAACTTGTCAAGGGGATGTCACCCAACCTCTTTCACCCCTCCTCTCTCCTTTAGTACATAAGTAGTACATAAGTAAAAGTAAGTAAGTAAGTAGGTAAGTAGTACTTAGTAGTACCTTAAGTAGGTGGTAGGTAGATACAATACTTCTTTGGTATTATTAAAAGCAAGATTATTCAAGCGCCCACAGAAACAAATTTTTGGCCCATGGGAATCCAATGCCCAAATTCCAAACAACAAAAAACCACCAACCACCAACAACCGTCCATGAACCATGCTACCGCGCGCAAATAATGATAACCCCAAATAAAGATAATGAGAGATGAAAAAAATCTACAAAAATAATATTAAAAAACCTTGAAAAAGCTCAATTTTAGCTATTCATCCACGCTCCACACAAAACCATTCAAACATGCCAAGATACTTTCTAAGGCTGAAATGATAATGAATACACATGCGTAGCTACAACACATCCGTGCTATCAACACCATACTAATATGATTTTGTAATAGCTCATAAAACCAAACAACAAAGGATTAAGTTGAATGCATGCTTTTAATATATGTTCATCTTCTGATGATTGGGCCGAGGCATTAATATTATCAACAAAAGAAAATGTTGCTAATCAATCATGAACCAAAAAACATGCACCATGATGGAATTATTTGGAAAACAATTACTAGTTATAATCAGTAGTAATCTATTAAAGCAGAAAAAATCTTAAAGCAATCTCATTATGCTAACACTTTTTGAATAAGTACCAAAGTAACGACAAAAAATGATGACAGCTACTCAATGCTAATGGGCACTGGAGTGTATGAATTGTCATGAGTTATTGAACGAGCAAAATCAACGAAGCAGACAGCTGCTACAGCCACATCGAGTGTATTCAAAATGGGTCCGCCAAATTGAGTGAAAACCATACTGGAAAAACAAACAAAGACAAGGCACTCAAGGTGGATATGGACCTTTACTGAATCTCTGATAGGTTGCAGGACTGCGTGACTGAGATCTCCGAATACGACCAAGTGCTAGCCGACCCATCTGCATCCAAGCGTTCCGTGAACATTATTCGGAATAACTTGAAGAATTCCATTGTTCCTTTTCTCCAAGTGGCATTTAAAGTTACTCAAAATGCTGAAGTTATCTTGGCCCCTGTTGCCAGTACATTTTATGCACACAATTGGGAAGAAAAGAAAAGAAAAAAGATGTTGTTGCTCAAAATAATTCAAAGAAAAGGCTGTCCCTCCAGTTAATTAACAATCATGTTCTTTTGAATAGGGAAAACCTACCTCTCTCTCAAAAAAATCTAAGAATCAATCACAAAAGGCAGCAAGGTTAGTTAAAAGACCATTATCCACAAAGGCAAACACAAGGCTAACATCACTTCCTGTCCCAGAGAATGGCACCTTCTACACTAAACCCGAGTGTGTAAGAATTATTAACCGTCTGTCACAGCATGGAACCACAAAGAGGCGCGAAATCATCAAGTCAATGATAGCAAAATGATTAGTACATTGCAAGGATAACACCATTCATAGGTTGATGCAAAAATATGCAAAAGGCAGAGTCATACCTGATACACCATGAGTCGAACGCAGGAAGCCATCTACAGATGACGACGTTCAGGCTTTCGTCACTTATGTTGCCAAAAACTTCCCCAACAGAAAAGTAACTCATGACAACGTCAAAGCATACATTGTGAAGCTACAGAAAAAGAAATTAGAGCAAGAAGGTTTCGTACCTATTTCATCGTCCATAAATGTTTGTGATTTGACCATGCGTAACTACATGACACTCATAGCAAGCCACCAAGACATGCACATCAATAATACATTAATTGCAAGGAATGAGGGTTGGAACATTGCATTGAAGTCTCTTAGAGCTTCTATATCATTCCTTGCCATCATTGCATCTACTCACTTCCGTGTCGTTGATCAAATTGATGCTCCAATGTTGAAAGAATTGCAATCATTACCACCTGAGGTAGGATACTTACTCCACAAAGTTAGCGAAGCAAAAGGGAACGCCCCAGTTGTTCCCTTGAAGCCACAGTACATAATGTCAACAGATGATATGAAGATCTGGAACTACAAAGGTAATGGTTCAGAAGATACACGCTGGTCTTTGGTGCATTCTGCTGGATTAAACAACAAGGGCGTGCATTCTGTTTACCATCATGAGAAACACAAATATCAAAGTGGAATTCGATTTGGACTCATGGTAACTAGTTGTGCGGCAGGATGCGTCGCACCACTTTTGATTACAGTGTCTGGCCTTACTGAGAAGGAAATGCCAAACGACAAATTCGTCTGGTTTACAGTTTGGGGATTGTGCATGGGCAGTAACGGCATAAGCACCACTAATACTAATACAGATGAAGGGCATGTTCTTTTTATGTGGGGAGGAGAAGGAAATGATCAGAGACAATGGGACGAATACAATGAGAGAATCATGATATCATTTGTCCAAAGTTGCTGCAAGTATTTTGATTGTCATGACATTGGCTCTTTTCTTCGGCCACCGGATGATCTTGCGGTAGCATTGTGGTCTGACGGCAACGTGTCTGAATTCAAGAGCAACTGCAATTCAACGGCAACATGGGAGGAATTGAATATTAGCAAAAATAAACACAACCCACAAAGATCACTGCGAGAACAACCAGCTGACTTACAAAAAGTCTTTGCATGCATCAAACATTTGGCAAGGACCTACACCATTAAAGACTTGCTGCAACAGCTAACTCCTATCAAGAAGAAATGGAAGGAAGCTATGTCAGATCAGTGCAAGAATATATGTCTCAAGCCTCAAAAGGCAAAAGCATTGGAAGATTTTGTTTCATGTATTTCAATTAATCTCACCAAAAGTTGCACACCACAAGCCATTGTTGACGGGTTCATTGCTGCTGGAATGTTAGATGAGCACAAACACACAACTTACCAAGTCATGTCCCAGATTCTTGCAACTTGTGAGCAAAAAGTTCGGAGCGAAGACATGGATCTTGTCAATGATAATTTTGCTGGAATCTACCGGCTGGTGTGTGAAACTGGAGAGGTGCCTGAAGAACTCTACGATTCAATCAACGTTAGACCAGACTATGATATGAGCGGTAACGTAGTCAAACGAGACAATGATGTTAGCCATGAAACATGCCATCAAAGCAAATGATATTCTCATCCGTGGCAAAACGAGCAAAGAATGCAGAAAGTACAAGATCATATCAATGCCAAAGCAAAACTTACAGAATTCCTTCAACATCAGTGAAGAAGCATTAAAGAAACTCAATGATGCAAAATCCCCAGAAGACAAAAAGTTTACTTTAGTGCATTTCAATAAGCTGTCAAAGTTATTGTTACAAGCATTCTATAAGGATCATTTCTCACCTGGCTCCAAGTCCAACAGACAAAAGCCAAAAAATAAAGGTACGGTTGAAGGAGCTAAAAATGAAGAGAACAATTTCATCAAAGCATGCTACGATATTCAGCACAACAGCAGGGTACTAGAGAAAGAATTGAAAGAGTTGGTTGAGAAGCAAAAAAACATTCAGTCATCTTCAGACTCCAAGAAGAAACTCACTCACGTTGATCTCACAGACAATCACAAAATCAATTCATCCAAACTCCTTTCAAATAGTGAATGGCTTTCACTTTTTTCTTCTGTTGTGGACCCCAGTTGTAAGCTAATGCAGGCTGAGACCAACAAAGAGAGAATGAACAATGCGGATATTCTTTATCAACTTCTAAAACACAGGCTTCAGAAACACGTGAGGAATAGAATAAAGAGTGTCCAAAAGCAAAGCCATTAGACTATGAAATGGGCGGCAAAAAATCTCACCATTGTAGTGGAACACATGGTACTATTCTCACATGTGTGCAGGATGTTGCGTGTGCCGATGAAACATTATTGGTGTTGAATGAAAACAATTTTATTGCATGCAGCGAGATTCCAAATCACAAAGGGGCATACCTTTACTGGAATACCAACAAAAAATGCTTTATCCGCAGTGGCAAAGTGTCGTGTGGACTTGATACGAACCGTGATTTCCTAGCACAAGATGCCGAACACCGGAAGTCAGCACCTGCAAAGTCACCTGACTCTCAATTTTACAAAAAATATCCAACCAAAGACTGCCCACAATCAAGTACATTAGTGCATGACGGCCACTTCGATAGTCTCATTCAATACGCTGCTATCGCATTCAAATCAACCAATAAATCCCTTTTGCATTCAATTGACATTGATTATGGAAGTGGCAGTTTGTTATTTTTGTCAGATGATGAGAAAGAAAAAGTAAGACGAGTAAAATTCAAATGCTTGAACAAAAAGGCAAAGTTTAGTATTATGATGGCGTACCTCTTTGAATTGGGCTACGACTTGGCACTTGCCCCTTCACGCAATGTTTCCTCAAATCCTGGATTTGAAACACCATTGGGCTACTTCTGTCAAGATGATGTTGGTAGCGGCACAACAGAATTGAACGCCGGTCCCAATATGGACAACGACGAGCCTCACGAAATGCTCTGTGACGGATTTCAAAAATATAGAGTTTAGGCCTCCGAGGCCAACAGTGTAGACTCTACCCTCCTATTGATTCCCACCCCCCCAAGTAAGTCAATTTCTGCTCCCTCGCCAACCCGTGCTCCCAATTATTTCATTGCACCAAAGCTATCTTTCAATTTATTATTTAAACCTGCAATTGAAAGAGTGAAATAATATCGTGAGACGGACTTCAAATTAGAGTTTAGACATCAGAGGCCAATGATAGACTCTTTCACCTTTGTCACCGTTATCAATTCGCCATCCCCGTCAAACATGTTCATCCTAGCTCCGCTGTTAAGAGGCTGTGCCAACCCAAGTTCCCATTTATTTCATTGCACCAAAGCTTTTTTTGATTTGTTATTTCAACCCACAATTGAAAAGATTGAAATCCAAATTAGAATGTTAAAAATAAAATTGTATGTGCTAGAAAAATAGGAGCTAACAAATCACACACCCCGGTTCAGTCAGTACCACAGACAACGATTTACTTCGAAGGACAGACAAAAAGCAATAATTTT